>JARFJB010000821.1:9003221-9118221 GCA_036346205.1 Vesta saturnalis
TTAATTAACATAAAACTGTAGTCCATCAAGAAATGCTGCCTATTAACTAGAGCATGAAGTAAATTATCATTGTTCAAAACTGTCAGAGTCCAACATATTCAAAGATTTGAAAATGAAAGTAAGTTAACTGTTAATAGTTACGGTGAGTTAACCAAATCATAACCCGTAAAATAATTGGTAAGAGCACAATGGATTTTGTTTATACGAACTTCATAGTTTCACTATCTGCCACTAAATTTATAATTTGGTTGTTATAAAGTTTGTAATTTATAATTCCTATTTCTGGCTTTGTTATAATTAAAGTTAAATACTTAATAAATTTCATTAACTGCGCTCCCTTTACTTGGAAAAACAACCATTTGGATGTGCATTATTTGCAAATGAGAATAGCTAATTCTTAATTAGTCTTTTTGTTCTACAATTGAACTGTTGCTTTAGCGAAAAATATGCATATGTATGTAAATTAGTCTTCACACAATTTTCGTTTAATAAACGTTATTATACAGTTTTCTAAAACTGAATATTCACATTTTATTCCAATTGTTTTAATTAAACAATTTGTTGGAGCCAACACGGCATTAATTTTGCAAACTTACTTTCTAGAACTCCATGCTTATATTTTATAAATTAAAACAAATTTTAGTAATTAGTCTTTTTTATTTGTACAGTCTTGGGTATAACGAATGATGGTTGAAGATTAGAAGTTTATTTTACTAGTACTTTACAGGCAATTAACCGTTAAATACGTAATGATGGTGTTGTAAATAATCTGGCAATGTAAATTAAATAATCTATGTATCTTTAAGTTTTATTCCTTATCAGGAATAAGAGATATAAAAAAGCTTTATGAAGTATTGCGGCTGCATTGAAGTTTACACTATCCAAAGTCGAATTATAGTGTTGTGTTCGACAGAAAATCTAATAATGAGTAATAACCTCAAACGTGACGTTTTCACAAATTTTATTGAACTGTTTTCACTCTTATACAGGGTGTCCCTAAGTTGCATAGCCAAAAGTATAAGTTACTTACGTAAAAATAAGCCGATTTAACTAAATTTGGCTTAGTCCAAAAGTTGATAATAACGAAGCTACAGGGTGCCCAAGTTGAAAAAATAAATCACATTTTCTTTCATATCTTTCGACTGCTTTGAGCTAATTTTATAAAATTTCTTATATGGGGGTTTCTTGGGATGAGAAATTCAAATTTATCATCGATTTTGGTGTATTTCCTAGAAGGCGCTACAAGCAACCATTAGGACATGTTTAAACCACTGCAACTTTTTTGTGCTACACTGTAGGCCTTTTAGTATGGAATAATGGATTTCCCTACCTTTTCTGCTTAAAAAAGGTGTACCTTCTTGATATCGCTAAGAGCGCCGATTCCCGAGAAAAAACGCATCTAAAGCTCATGATGCATGCAAATCATCCTAAAGTACAGGGTGGCCAACTAAGAATGCGAAGTACTGTATCTGGGAAACTATACATCGTAGAGGCTTGCGCAAAAAAAAGTTATTACTAAAACGGCCAATACAAAAACCTGGAAAATATTTTCAAGTTTCTGAAATGGCCGCTAGGGGGCGTAACTGCAATCTTGAATCTAAAAAAGTGATGTCTCTGTGAATTCTGCTATATTAACCTAATAAAGAAATAACTGATCTTTGAAGTCGAGGGTAACTTGTTTTGTTTGGCACTTTTTGACGTATGTCTAAAAATAAAGTGGTGGGGGGTATTCAAAGGTTTCCTTAAATAACCCCTCGTATCTTAGAAACGGCTAAGCCGATTTTAACAAACTTGGGCGCATTGAAATGAGCTATTCTTGGGCTACAAATGTTATAATATTTGAAGTTTTGTTAGTTTCACATGTCGTCGCTAGAGGGCTTTGTTCAACATTCCGACAGAAACGGTTAATTTTCGCAAAAAATTAAATGCATTGGTATGACTTTTTCATGAACCAGTAGCTAAATGATGCGTAAACAAGCTCGCGAAAACCGCATCTCGATATCTTGTTCCTAACCTAAAATATCGGCCAAAAAAGCTTTATATCCTTTAAATCCCTTTTATTTTTGTAACTATATTTTTCTGGAATTGTTTCTATTATGTAAGTTGTGGCCCTAAAAGGACCGATTTAAAGGAGGAAGGTTTTAATGCCCCGTAAATGCTCGAAATGCCGACCTTCGATCAAAATCTTCCTCTTTCAAGGCCTGATGCAAAACGACATGATATGGGTGCATTCTTAAAGTAATTAAAAAGTTTAAATGAATACCTATGTATTTTGATGGCCATTAGAACTAACCTATGGTCCTTCAAAATATCTTGAACCGTTGTCCGTGATATGCCCAACTCAGTGGATAATGTTCTTGTGCTAACGTGAGGATTTCCTTCAATATAGCCCAGTACAAGATTAATATTTTCTTGTGTTCTTCCAATTCTTTGCCGTTGAAATGTAGGCCGAAAGCTACCATTGGCTCGTAAGCTCGCCACTAATCGGGAAAAACTCTTACATCGCAAGGATGCCGATTTGGATATCGAGCCGCGTAAACTCTTTTAGCTACTCCGGCATTCTGAAGATATTCAAAATAAACCACAAGCATATCAACAGCTTCATTATTCGTAAAACGCATTTTGAAAGCACAAAATTGCTCAAAGTAACGCGAAAGTATTGACAACTATTGACAATTTAAGGATTATGTATGTTTTGTTTAGGTATCTGTTTTCATTGCCTGCTTATATTAATTGTATTTTTCGTATACATCCGTAGTGAATATGCATTTAAACAAACAAAAAATAGGCCTTTCGTATAACTTTTAGCATTGCTTACTTGCCCGTAGTAATTTCAAAAACGACATGTGAAACTAACAAAACTTCAATTATTTTAACACTTGTAGCCCAAGAAAGGCCCTTTTCAACGCGCCCAAGGTTGTTAAAATCGGATTAGCCGTTTCGAAGATATCGGATTTAAGGAAACCTTTGAATACCCCCAACACTTTATTTTTATAGATACGTCAAAAAGTGCCAAACAAAAAAAGTTCAGATTATCCTCGACTTCAAAGATCAGTTATTTTTTTATTAGGTTAATGTAGCAGAATTCACAGAAACATCACTTTTTTGGATTCAAGATTGCAGTTACGCCGCCTAGCGGCCATTTCAGAAACATGAAAATATTTTCAAGGTTTTTGTATTGGCCATTTTATTAATAAATTTTTTTTCCGCCAGCCTCTACGATGTACAGTTTCCCAGATACAGTACCTCGCATTCTTAGTTGGCCACCCCGTGCAATAATAATTCATAATAATAATAAGAATAATTCATGCAGCCGATTTATTGAAAAAATAAAGAACAATGAAGTTTTTCAAGAACAATAATTATTGAAGAAAAAAGAAATACAATAATTAACAATATGAAGAACAAAGCTAAAAAATTAAATTGCATTATTATCAACCAAAAGCTAAATAAAAATTAAAAAAATAAAATTATGTTATGCAAGCTTTGTTTTAACAAGTGTAATTGATGGTGTTTTCGGGAAGGTATTTAATTTGCTAATTCAACAAATGCTCAAATGTTCCACCATTTTCTTGCATGCACAAGTTAATTTTTTTTTAAAAACTACATGTACTCTGGACAATATACTTCAGGACTATCCTTCAATAAATTAGCTTCATGAATTATTCTTGCCAACAATTCTTCTTGCGTATTAACTGGGGATGCATAAACTTTTGATTTCAAGGCACCCCACAAAAAAAATCGCAGGGTGTCAAGTCCGGTACTCAAGCCGGCCAGTTCAGAAGTGCGTCACCTCCTCTTCCAATCCAGCACTGTAGATATACCTCATTTAAATGTTGTCTTATATTTAAACTGAAATGCGGAGGTGCGCCATCATGAATAAACCAAAGGTCACGATGAAGGAGTAAGGGCAAATCTTCCAATAAAATAGGTAAATTTTGTATTAATCAGTTCAAGTACCTTAAGGGCAAATCTTCCAATAAAATAGGTAAATTTTGTATTAAAAAGTTCAAGTACCTATCTCCATTCAGCCGATTTGGCAGTACAAAGATACCAATAATAAAAGTGTCTACAATTCCAGCCCAGATATTTACTTGAAAATGAGATACTCTCGTTTCATGAGGGTTTTCATGTCCATGATGAACATTGAACATACCACATCTAGTAAAAGTAGCTTCGTCCGTGAACAAAATTTGGATTTTCGATTCTACTATGAATATGAAATCGACATAAAGCTAAACGTTGATCAGAATGCATGGGCAATATGTCTTGAGCTTTTCTAATATGAAAGGAGTGTAATAATTGTTCTTGAAAAACTCTATGAACTGATGATTTCGAAATTCCCAATTGCAATCCTACACGTCGTGTGCTGGTCTTTGGATTTATTTCAACAGCGTCCAAAACCTTTTCTTCTATTTCCACCGTCCTTATAGTTGGTCTGCGTCCAGAATTGACACGGTTTGGTTGAATTTCGCTGAGACGTCTTTCGATATTAGCAAAATGTGTCGATTTGGAGTTCTACGGAAAGGATACTTTTCCTATAAATTCGTACACTTCTTCGACCGTAGACTAAAAACGTATCCACCATTTCAGAATTAGTGAAACTGTGAACCATAATTATGGATCTTTATCAACGGAAAAGCGACAGAAAAAAACTAACGTTTGATAAATAAATTCAACTGTCGATATGGTAACTAAAAAGCAAAGGCGACTAAGTAAAAGCGCGTGCGCAAATGCGCAATGCATTAAAAAATATTTTTTCCTGGCTTAACCGTTCGTCTTATCCAAATTCTTTACGAGAGAAAAAAGATTGAAAATTAATTAAAATTAATTAAAACTAATTGTTATTGCGGAAAAAAATAGGATAGTCCAATAAGTTATTTTGATCCTTTTGGATAATTTGCATGCATCATGAGCTTTAGATGCATTTTTCTCGGAAACCGGTGCTCTTAGGGATATCAAGAAGGTATACCTTTTTTAAGCAGAAAAGGTAGGGAAAACTATTATTCCATACTAAAGGGGCCTACAGTGTAGCACAAAGAAGTTGTTGTGGTTTAGACATGTAATGGTCATTAGTAGCGCCCTCTAGAAAGTACACCAAAATCGATGATAAATTTGAATTTCTCATCCCAAGGAACCCCCATATTAGAAATTTTCTAAAATTTGGACTAAGATAAGTTTAGTTAAATCGGCTTATTTTTACGTAAGTAAGCTTCCTTATACTTTTGGCTATGCAATTTAGGGACACCCTGTATATTATTTTTACTGAGGGCGACAGCTGCACTTACTATTGAAACTTTAAATTTTGGAAACACGTATTTTTATTAATAAACGATTATTCCATTAAAAGCTAAGTATTTTTATCAATAATAGTAATCGTGAAAGCTTTCATTCTCGTCAGACATTTTTTTAACTCAACTGGTTGATTTAATCAGTCTCATTCCAAAAAAAGCTTAGTACTTTGACTAATTGATAGGAATGAATTACTAGTTTGAAACATTTCTGCTTGTAACTTTGCAACTAACACTTGCCTTCCGAAACCAGCAGAAAAATGTCAGACTCAAATAGTAATCACTAGATACGTCTTTACATCGATTTGAATCAGAAACGATCGATAGGCATACTCAAGGCTTTAAAATCGCAACAATTAATTACACCTATAATCGTTCTGCAATTTTGAAAGTTTTTTTTTCCACTCGAAATATAACCGTCAATCATATCAACGGCCTCTTATCATTGATGATAATGGCCATTTTTAAAAAAATAAATTCACAATTTACATTCAAATTGACAAGGAATTAAACTTACAGTCTATTAAATAATTAGACGTTTCTATACAAGTGTTATTTAAAGTTTGTTTTTGTTTTTTCGCGGCCTACTACTAAATATTGGTTAAACGTTCTAAGACAAAGAGCTAGATGGCGGTATTTATTAATTGAGTAGTGATTAATTGAGTGCGTTTTGTTTAAAAACATGTAAAATATAACACTATATTTGTGTAAAATTTATCACATTAGTTCAAGGAAGGTAAAAGTTTAAGGCAAGCGATTAATAAGCGGAAATCGAAGCAGCAGTTGTATACATCCGAACAAGATTGGAAGACTGTTTGGAATGTACAGAAGGCAGTTAAAATTAAACTTGAATTTTGCTATAACTCTAAAACTAACAACAATATTAAAATAAAACAATATTATATTTAATTAAATTTACTTTTTGATTTTGATATAATAAATACTTACATCGTTGCAATTAAAAGTTGAAAGAAAAAGCGTAAAAACCTTATTTTTATATTCTTAACGCCCCCTAGTGACGGTGATAAACATTAAAAATCACTGTTGGTCCTTAATTCGATTAACAACTTTCTCTTTAATATGAAACCAATATTTGTGCAATTCGGCTCAGCAAAACAAAACCATGTCAATAAAAGTGCTAAAAAATCTTTATTTCGCTATAATTTTAAAACGTGCAAAGATATCAACTTGCGGTTTTACGTGTTTCTTGAAAATGTAATCTACTTTTGGAATACGTTGTCAAAAATATACCGTGTGATTGAAATTTTCGGAGTAAAATGAAAGGAACTGATATTATAACAAATTGTGCCCTTTAGCACTTTTATTAGCAACTATTGTGTAATGGGAACGGAAATTTAAAATAAGTACATTTGTATCCAAACAAGCTTTATTTCACTAACGTTGAATAAGTAGTTTGAATTTCACAATTTTAATGATACCATTAATTAGGTTAAAAAATCTTTTTACATAATTTTAAAATAGCAGATTATCAACTTGCGTTTTGAAAGGTTATTTTATAGTAGTACGTTGTCAAAATTAAACTGTTTGTTAAATTTTACGGCTCCAGTGGTCAACTAGAAACTTAAAATAATTTCCAGCTTTAATCTATTGCAACATTGCTAATGAAGGAAATTAATTACATTTGTATGTCAAACAAGTTTATTTCACTAGGACCGTTGAGATACACGTTTAGAATTTACAGCAATTTTAATAATTACACCTTATTATGGTCAGTACGCCAATAAATGGCTTAACCAAAATTATTGAGAATTGATATGACTTTCTAACGATGTCGAAAGGTATAGTGCACTGCTCGATATAGTAGTTTTGGGAGCAAAATTTAGAATGTATTGTTTAATTTTAACTGGCCTAGTGGTCACAATAGGGAACTAATATTTCCAGCTTCTCTAAACAGGCCACATTCATGATAAATTTATTGATTGATCAGATTGACAGGCCTGAGATACAACGCTGATACCTACGCTTATTGCTACCGGACACAGCTTAAGGACAGTCCCTTGGCCGGCGTTAAAATTTCTTTATTTTATACTTGAAGCATTGGCCTAAGTATAAGCCGCAGTGTAGAAAATATCGTTCCCAGGCATTTGAGGTTTACTTAAGGAAAAATAACTTTCGTCATCGATAATCACACTTTTTCTCCGATAATTACGATACATCCATCGACAGTTGGCTTTTAAAACGGGAATTTGCGCTGGTTTGTAATCTGGAGACCGTTGTTTTTGATTAATGTTTTTAATGTTTTGGAAATATACTGTTGAGCACAGCTAAATTTACTTGCTGCACCATTCTGGCTGATGTTGTCTTTGTTGAAAAAAACAGTTCGTAGGCGACTTTTTTTGTGTGGTGATTACCGTTTGTTTGCGTCCAGATCCTGGTTCCCGATTGATGCGTCTTGATTGTAATATACCATAAATTGTTAATTTTGGGATCCCCTCGGCCATAAAATGGTTCACTGTGTAACTTTTTCAGCGACTAACACTGTTTTCATAAAATTGAACAACAGGCGAACTTCTTTAAATGTCATTTTTGACAAGTAATTCTTAGCCAGTTGTTTCCTATCTGTCAGAAGTGCTCCATTTGCATCAGGCACTAACGAAGGTATTTTGATCACAATAATACGTTACTAATTTTGTTGAGGAATGATTCGTGAAAACAGTAATTTTATCAATTGTAACCGAGGCTCTTGCAAAATTACAACATGTTACATTATGAAAATTTCAGATGACACAACCGCTGGAAACGTAAAATTCATCAAAACGAGGATAGTTATGAGCGTATTAACTTATGAAGAATTGTATTATTTTTTAACACAAATAATGAATAGCAGTTGAACTAGGGATATCTTTAGATTTGAAATTCGACACTGTTCGAAACATATTTAAAGACTACAGGTAAATAATTATATTAACATCCTTTCGATACACAGCTTAAGCTATATTTCTTTTAAAATATAAAGTTTCAACGAAACTCAAGATGGACTAAACGAAGGTGATTATTGATCAGAATAGATTTTCGTAATGGATGTTAAAAATTCTAGAAACCAGTTATTATCACATTGTATGGACCGACGAGGCTACTTTTAATAAATGAGCCAAACATTGGTCAAATATGCATTTTGGCAAAGTTTAAAGCCGCTAGTACTAAATATCTCAAAATCACGAATAGTTATAGACATACTTAGGATATCTTGAAAATCTGAATAATTTAACCACAAAGTAAGAATATGCAGGTTGTTATATTTGAGAAAAGTGATATTTTTTAATTTCAAGTTCCACAGGTTTGAATACATATTTGAACACCCTGTAGCATTTATCTCTAATATTTTTCCAGAATCACATTAATTCATTGGATTGAGATTGCGTTTTGGCAATATAAAAGTTTCTACTACACAAGATGGTACATAATAATGAAGTTATAACTGTAAAAGCGATTTCGTCGATTAAATTCGAATTAGTTCAAAAGCCATAAATTTTACGTATAAAGTTTTATAATTGCAGTATCCAAAATCGAATACTATACAGGATGTTCCATCAAAAAGTTCTAACTTTGTTTTTTTTTGGAACACTGTATGGTCAAGAAAAATTTTAAAATGCGCACAAGCCATACAATATAATAAATACATTTTATTGGCAAAGTTTACCTATAAAGCACCAGTTTACTTTGCTTTATCGTTGATTCACCCTGTACATATACCGTCCAGGATATCTTGAAGAATCTGAAAGAATTACCACAATAACTGTAGAAAGTGGAAAAATTGTGTAAATCACGTAACACATGAAGAGGATCGGAAGTGGAAATTGGATGGAAAAACTGTAGTACAACTATTTGCTGTAACGTATTGTTTAACCCGAATCCACATTAATTCAATTGGAGTGAGATTGCAGTGATCTGGTGGCAATCTTACCATTTCTCTTTCACCTTTCTTGCCAATATAATCAAGAATCGACAGTGTCATTCTTGTTCTAACTTTGGATTGGTACTTTTTCGGCTTAATACTGTAGATAAGGTGCGTTATCGAGTACGATAACATAATTTGATTCTAATTGTGGTGACCAAGTTTTCAAAACATCACCATTCATGTCTGCATGGTAATTACCTTCAAAATGCAAATTATTATAGTGCAAACATTATATTAGTTAAAGTGCAACACTTGCAAATCTTTTTTGATTCGAAATTTTAAAGGCCTCCGTCAACTTAACCAGAATCACTATCGATGTTAACAACTACCCATCTTTTTTCTTTTCCCGATGGATCTTTAACACCACTTGAAAGATCTTTCAATACTGCTTATTTAGCCAATATAATAGCAGTATCGTGCCAAACTTTATTTTTAACGTGTCCCGCATTAACCCACGTTTCATGTGTAGAATAGATTTTGTGTGTAACTGTCCGCAAAATATCATTTTGCACTCGACGCAGCGGCAGCAAAATGCATTTTTGCGTCCGTTATCATGGACAAATACACAAAATAGATTTCTGTCTGTTGCCAAGGGTAGCGGATGCAAAATACGCTCCTTTCGGCTCAATTATTTCTAGCAGTGTGATATATGGCTGTATTTTCAGGAACTTTATATACAATTACATGTAGGTACATAACCTCAAAGTTTTGCGACAAATTCAACGAATTACACTTCATTTCAGAATGCAATTTGATAGTTAATGTTCTTTGTTCTTTGCGTTTCCGCGTTGCTAGGTAAATTTTATTCTGCCCCACATCGTAGCACAATAAGAATTTTAGTACTAATTGTGCACATAAATAATATGAATTGAATTGTGTATTCATATTTTTATGACGATTACATGTAAAAAAATGTGTACGCCACGGACGAAAAATGTCCTTAACAGCCTCAAGAACGTCGGATGGGCCACCAATTTTTCGTTCGGCCGTCACAGTGGCATTTTGCATCCATACAAATAACTATTTCTGCCTCCTTCAAGATATTTTTTAATATAGTCTCATCCACAATACAATATACTGTTTTCAATTACATAGATTTCCTTGTTCCCGATATAACGAGGAATGACTAAAGGCCGGTAACGTATCATCTTCCAATATTTTCCTTACAGTTGGAGCTTCGTTACTAAAATAAAAGAAATGAATATGTTGTCGAATGGTTGACTTTTCAAAATCTTCAAGTTTTACATAAATTGGTTCTGTTTTCCTAGTTTTTTCCGGAAACGTGCTGATGTGGAACCGTTAATTTCCTTATGATACTCTACATCATTACCTACCCGATTCCAACTTCATTTGGTGCTTGCTTGGCAGCCAACGTCTTGCTATTATTTTCTGCATCTTTTAATTAAACATTAAGTCATAATCATTTGGCCACTTCGTCTATCTTTTGTACTTGTATTTTTAAAACGTGTTCACCCATAACTGTAAATACATGGTAAATTGTTATAATTATTTAATGGCGGAGCAACGGAAACACATGTTAAACCACTAGTACTCGGCGATGAGTGGGGTTATTGACCGTGAGCGGCCGTTGCCAAACAGCTCAGATAATACAGTTCCGGTCACTATGGAGTGTTGTAGCGTAGAACTTCGTGAGTTCACGGTTGAGCAGTTCTTTAGAGACAATAATTCTGTGGTCACGGTTCAACGTATTTTCAGTGGAAAGTTGAATGTCGGATTCCGATGGGTTGCAGCGTTTAGAAGTACTGGTTCTGTAATGAAAAAGAAAGGACCTGGTCTTCCCCGGTCAGCTTCAACCCGAAAGACGTATTCAGAGTGAGAACGGCAGTTCTTGATAGTCCGAAACGATCCGCTAGGCAACAGGCTTTATTGCTGGGTTTGTCACGTTGTTCGCTTCATCGCATCTTATACAATGATCTCAAATTTCACCCGTACAAAATAATGATTGTCCGGCAACTAAGTGAAGCGGGTTTTGTGCAGCGCAGAGATATGGTCGCATAATATACGTTATTCTTACGGAAGATGCAGATGTCCCAGTATTGATGAGCGATCAAGCCCATTTTCATTTGGATATTTATGTTAATGTATAGAACGGACGATACTGGCCGTCGGAGAACCCACCTGAACTATACTAAAAACTCTCCACAGCTCAAAAGTAACTCTGTGGTGCAGTATCTCTAAGTTATGTTGGACCTTACTTTTTTGAAGAGGGAGAAATCGCAGTTACTATGACATCACTGCCCTACGTCAAAATGTTAAACTACTTTCTTCGTCCAGAACTTGAAAGGCGTCGAGTGAACATGAAAGAATATGGTACCAACTGGATGGTGCCACATCTGACAAGGCGGAGCATCCATGGAAGTGGTTCGACAAACGTTCCCAGGATACAGAACACAATATGGTGATGTTCCTTGGCCCCCACACTCACCCGATCTGTCTACATGTGACTTCTTTTTGTTGGGCTACCTAAAATTAAGAGTGTACGTGAACAAGCCCCTCACAATCTATGACATCAAGATTTCCATTCGTCAGGAAATTGAAACTGTACCCAATGAAATGTTGGAGAGAGCCGTGCGGAACTTTCAGAAGAAAATCCAAATTTGTCCACGGCAAGAAGGACATCATTTCAACATTACTCTTCGAACCTAATTAAGATATGTATTTTTCAAGAATGAAACTATAAAATGCAATACTTTCTCTATCATTAAAACAACCGAAGTTATTTAGTAGTGAAAAACATGTGTTTCTTCTACGCCACCATGTATAATAAAATTCAAAACTGTAGTTGCCTGATTACCATAGATACACAATAGTGAGCTCTGAAAAGAACTATTATGAAACAAACAAGAAATAATCATGATAAAATAACACAAAAAGACACAGCGGAGCAAAGTTGTAAGCAGAAACTATACAGTTGCAATTTTTAAAGTTATGATACGAGTTGTAAAATACCAACGTTACCACGTTTATTTTATAAATTGTACTATATTTTATCATTAGAAGTCAATTAATTCCTCGTACACCTGGTAACACTGTTTTCAATGCAACTGTAATTATATAGCTGTGCAAAGAAGGCTGGATTATTAAGCTATGAAAACGAGGGTCACACCTCATTCGTATTTGAATCACTAGAGTGTAGAAGCCGTATATAATAATGTAGGTGATGCCCGTTTGGTATAAGTTGATATTTGTACTGCACATTGATGATTAGAAGGAGTGCACTGAGTATTCCAAGTACAGGTGACCCGAGTATCCGCAGCACATCACCGTTATAATATCGCTAGTACAACGAAGAATTGATTAATTGAAGGCCATATTAGGGGTAACTAAGGAATTTGGTAGATCTAAGGAAAGAAAGTAGTTCCTGATTGACACTATTTTCCATGTTTAGTTAAAATGGAAGTAATGGCAATTGGTCGGTAGTTAAAAGAATCGGTCTTGTTACGTATTTTGATGAAAGTTATCCAGAACACACAGAGATCGCATATAGGTTAAATAAGACTGGTACTAGTGCACAGCAACATTTCTTTAAGACAATCGCTAGAATATGATCTGGACCAGCCTCCTTATTGGAACTAAACCTAGTGATAATCAATTCTAGGAGCTAGTATCCATCGTTTCCAGAATTTTATTAAGGCACAAGTTTAATGAAAATAAATTCACAAAATGAAATGACTTTATCTACAGAGTCAGTTAGTTGATTGTATTTGCGTTGTTCGACTACTTTTGCAGGTATTTCTAGCACAAATGTAGTCTGCGCGAGTCTTGACCGTTTTATTTGATTTACATTTGATATTAGATTTATTATCCAAACATCTTGAACCAGAGCTGGGAACGAGAATGACTGTTTTTTACTAATAGTATTCCTGAACAGGCTAAGGTTGGTCTAACCTAATAACGCATTCAGGAACACTGGGAGGGGGTTCAGGAAAATTTATTTAAATCAAAGTTTGGAGTAAAACAGGTACTGAGTAGTGCATTCCATAATTTTGTGGCCGTGTGGAAAAATGAAGATTGCGCCCGTTTAGTGTGACAAGATGGAATTTTGAGTGTGTAGTTATGGTGTATGGGCAAATCGAGTGTTTCTAGCGAAGATGGCGGAGGTATTAAGGAGTGTTACGTCGGAGACACACTTGCCATTTTAATAGCGATAGAACAAGGAAGGAACAGAAACTATTCTTCTATGATCAACAGACTGTAGGTTAGATGTTAGAGACGGGTCATTTATAAGTCTTATAGCTCTTTTTTGGATGCGGTTTACCATATCAAGGGCGTATTGATCACTGACCCAGAGATGGGAACTGAATTCCAGATGAGGCCGAATTTGAGCCTTATACTGTAAAAGGAGTTGTTGCGATCTGAGGTACGATTTGTTTTGCTAGCTGGCAAATAGTGATCAACCCATGAAAGGTTCGATGATACGGACATCTTTAACATAGAAATAGAGTTTGAAAACGATCTAAACCATTTATATTTGCCTGCCATTTTCACTTTAACGTCCTGACTAGACTTATTGTTGGGAAAACTGAGAAAAACTGTAATGTAGTCTGTAAAGCAACGGATCGGGTTAGTTGTTGAAGAAATGAGATCCTTTATGTATAGCAAGAAAAGTGTCTGAGCTATCATTGATCCTTGGGGTACGTCCGCGTTAATAGTAGTTTCTTTCAACAAGAAGCCATCGACGTATACGTCTTTTGTCGGGAATGCTGGAGATCCAATTCATGAGCGTATTGGATAAACCGAACGAGGCGAGCTTGGCAAGTAGACATTTGTGCCAAACCTGGTCAAAGGCCTTTGAAATATCTAAAAGCAACTACGACTGTTTCACCGAACCTTTCTAATTTATTATTCCAAAGTTGGGAGACGTATGAAATAAGATTAACCGTTGAACGACTCTGTCCAAACCCATACTGGTGGTCGCTGATGAGTTTATTGGATTCAAGGAACGAAAGTAGTTGATGGTCGATAGCTTTTTCCATGATTTTCGACAGGATGGAAGTGATAGCTATTAGTCGATACTTTGAGGGATTGGGTTGGACAATTCTAACTTCTACGTTGAGGAAACTCTTCAGATGATATGGGGATCGAAAAGTATTTCGACAATACAGGTACTAGCTCAGGAGAGCACTTTCAAGAATGATAGCTGGAATACCGTCAGTGCCAGTGGCCTTGTTTGGGTTAAGTTTATTGATAATTGATTCTAGGAGTTTGTATCGAAAGTGGATCGATTTCATGGCGTGTGGGGTAGAGTTGAGCGACGGCACAACTTTAGCAGAATTATTGAGAGATGAATTTGATGCTAAGTAATTGACAAAGTGGTTGTATTGGTCAGCAGGATCGGCTACTACACTACAGATCCGTCACGAGACGTCATGGGGGGGAAATGAAAACGTACTAAAGCTTTCACTGATGGCTGAAGGAAGTTATACTAATTCTTTGCATTTAGCGTTCTTCACACATCTTTTTGGATTTACTGATGACGCCTTTGCAACTATTTCTTTGGGGAATATAGTCGGCATTTACAAATTTATTTGATTTCCATTTGCTTTTATGGAGTTTATGTTTTGCGATAATACATCAGCTCAAACCCTATTAATTCTGTCGTTGGGAATGGGAATGACCTACTCCAATATGTTTTTTTGGGAATGTATATAAATACCTCTTAAGGTAACTTGCGTTATTGAAAGAGCAATGTTTAAAGAGGAGTACAATTTAAATCAATACTCACGCCATGGGGAGGTTGCATAAAAATCTCGCAGTTCACTCCAGTTAGCTGATTTAAAACACCACATAGTTTCATTTGTTTTCGAATAACAGTGGGATTTGGTACACAAGAAGTTATTTCGATTAGGCAGTGGTCTGATTCACCAAGTGGGGAAAGGATTCTTGTGTTACAGACAAGTGGATTTGATGTATGGTTAGAGTTGTTAGGGATTCTGGTGGGTTCCGAAATCATTTCTGAGAGATCACAGGATACAGCAAATGCTTCTGCACTATGACCTGCGGAATTAGTGGTAGATGAAAATTGAAGCCAATTGAGTTGTGGATATTAGCATCTCCCAGAATTCAGATATCGCAAGATGGAAACTGTGATTTATTTATTTATTTATTTATTATTTATTTATTTTCAGACTAAGGTAATCAAAAAGATCTTGGAGGTTATTATCATTGGGAGGCCTATATAAACAACAGTAGAATTTTACAAATTGAGGCCCAGAATTTTTTAACCAAATCGCGTCGAATTTGTTGTCTTCCAATATGGACATCCTCTTACAACCCTAGTTGTCCTTGGTATACGCACATACACCTCCTTTTAGGTGAAAGTGAGAGTGGGGGTTGTATCTGCAAAATTGCAGGTCAGGCGAACCTGTGCTTCCTGGGGAGACGCGTTCCTGATAGAAACAGGATTTCCGGTTGCACTAGTTCAAGTTGTAGGTTAAGGAGCCCATGGTAAAGGGGGTGGTATCGCACCGGGCGGCATGGGGTATACATACCTTCCACCTATGAAGTTGTAAAATAGTAGAGCTGAAAAGGAAATGTTAAATAGTTTAAATTGCATCATGCATAATACATTTTTATACGATTGTAAAATAAGTAACTGCACTGAAAACAAGACTGAATATTGATTTACTTAATTAAAAAAGAATATCGTGCATAGGTTATATAGTACCCCAATCTACTTATGATTAGTTTCGTAGCGGTTGAAAGCATTAAGATTAAAACAATTTGTTTTGGTTTATACTGTAGGTTTCAACTTGCATATTACGGTTATTTTAAACTAATCTAAACTAATCAAATCTTTTATTGTCGACTGTTACGATTTAATTTTTTGGGAATGTGATTGTTTGGGACTGTATAATTCATGTCCATGAGAATTATTTCAGATACTGAAAGAGAAATCTCCAAGCGAGGATGACAAAATAATATTCACACTATAGCAAGTTTGCAAAGAAATGTCGTAGGTTACTCGCTTTAGCTGACGTAAAACACTACAAGATTCTCTCACTGTTTTTAACAATAGGGAATTTGGGAACTAGAAGCTATTTCTATTCGCCAATGGTAGGATATACCTAGTGGGGAAAGAACTAATGTATTATAAACAAGTGCGTTTGATGTAACAAAAGGTTAAGGAGATGTTAAGTATGGTTAGGGTTATCAGCGGTTCTGGTGGGTTAGGAAATCATTTATATACGATTACATGAAACAATCGGATTAGTGTGAGACGAAAATGGAAGCCAATGAATTATGCTTATGAATATTGAAATCGCGCAAAAGATATATCGCAAAATGGAAACTGCAACATAAACTAGTCAATCTCCAAATTATAAGTCTTGAAGTCTATAAGACCTACATATACAACAGACATACGACCGGGGCAGGGTTTTACGTTTATAATTTTTTACCCTACCCACCACAGCCATCTTTTTGTTAATTTTGGAATCTCAACCCGATAAAAAGATTACAGTGGGGACGAGAGGAGGAGAATGGAGTAAGGACCAGGAAAGTCAGCCCTTACCTAGCTCAGAGAATCGAAGAACCAATTTTAAGTAGCATCCCCACTCACCAATTTCTGCACTAGCGTTGTTCGTGGATTTAAGCATTTATCCTCCACGCCTAAAATACGAATTTTAAATGTAGTCGATTCAAAACATATTACAGCATACCAGAAGAACAAATATTTCACTATTTAATTTGTATTAAGAAACAAATTGAATAATGTGAAAATGTAAACTTTCACCATTATTACACATATTTAAAATACTTACCTTTTTAGGTTTTTTAATGGTGTATATTTGTATTTATGTTATACAAATCTAAACGTTTCGATAACACTTACAGTTTTCTTCGTCAGCAGTAATACAATCTTTCACAATTGTCGAAACAAATTTATGAAATTTGAAAATGTGAAAATGAAAACATAAGCCTGCTATTAATATAACAGTTTGATAAACGTATAAAGTCAAATGTGAATTACCACTTTAGTAAATTATAACTAGATCATTATTAAAATAAATATTGTTAAATTGCCTTGAAGATGACAAGTCAGAACACCCTCTAACGATCGATGGCTAACTAAAAAATGTCATACCCAAAGAACAAATTTAACAAAATTCAATCAAGTTAAGATGTAAGTGTAAAGTTGTGAAAAACTCTAATTTGAAACTTGACGTCAATTAATGTAATCCAATTAAATCTAACAAAGAAGTAGATTTGTTAATAAATGTAAGTGATACTTTACAGTAAAAACTCAATGTAGTATGTTTCAGGTAATGTTTAATTCTAATTTTAATTTCAACCACATATGTTAAATTATAGTGATGTGGTAATGTAATTTATAATTGGTAAAGCATTTACGTCAAGGTCTAGGAAAAAACAGCAAAAAACCTAGACATACCAAAAGCTAAAATTAAAATTAAGAAGTACCGTTGTACCTTTTTTTAATTATAAGGTGCGAAATCCTATTTAAACGGAGATGTTCTTCTTGCTTATTGAAGTCATAGGGATGTTTGTATATCTCAGTAGTAAACGAACATAATAATGAATTTACCTTGACAATATTTCCGTATTATCAGATTGAATGTCATGATTTAAACTATTAATGGCATGATCAGTTTAGCTCTGGATGACCTAATCTACAAAATTTCATATGCTCTTTACGTCTTGTATCAAAGCAACGTTTTGTGGTTCCAATGCATACTTTTTCACAAGAACAAGAGAACTTATACACTCCGGAAGATGATAATGTGTTTGATACATATTTAGATGAGCTTAAATGTCCTTGAACTTTTCTTGTAGGTGTAAAAACAGTTGTAATACCATAATTAAATAGGATTTTTTAAATTTTACCTGTAACATTAGTTATAAAGGAAGAAAAGCAGTACCAACATTAAGCCCTAGTTTTTCTTTATGGTTATGTTTAGCATCTGTAATAACATTATTAATACCATTAAGTGAATATCCATTAGGTTGTAAGGATTTTATTAAATATTTATATTCATCTTTTAAGAATTCAGGATCATAAATTCGTTTTACTCGACGTCTAAAGATGTAATTACACCAATTTTTAGACGTACATGGTGGTTTGATAGTTTATGAAAATAGCTAATCTGTGTGTCGGTTTCTTTAACCCTTAAAATATAGTCTTAAATATTAGTACGTCATTAGATTCCTTTTGTATGGTAAACTGAATACTAGGATGTATACCATTTATAAAAACCCAAAACTCATGCAGTGCTTCTTCGTGTTTCCAAATAAATATTTTTGTTGTTGTTTCACTTTTTACACAACCATTCTTTTTCAGCACTGTCTTACTACAACTTATGTTAGTAGAATAGTAAATTTTATGAACAGATGGTGTAGCAATAGGTAGTCCCCTTAGTCCTGTTACAGCTAATTTTTACATGGAAAAATTTAAACATTAGCGTTACAAAATACACCTAAAAACCTTCAGTTTGGTATAGATATGTAGATGACACATTTGTTATTTGGAGATATGGAGAAGAGGCACTGCATGATCTTTTGGTTTTTATAAATGGTATACATCCTAGTGTTCAGCTTACCATGGAAAAAGAAACTAATGGAGGTTTACCATTTCTTGACATATTAATATCTAAAACTAATAATTCACCATCTTTTGAGGTTTACAGAAAGCCGACACACACTGATAAATTATCAAACCACCAGCCACGTCACAAAATTGGTGTAATTATATTAGCAAGGTTATTACATCTGCTAGACATAATTATAAAGAACAATACGATTGTGGAAGAGTGTACATTGGAACCATAAAGCGTAGGTTTGGTACGAGTTGCAAATAACATGAAATTTTGTAGATTGGGTCATTTAGAGAAATCTGTAGTAGCTGAACATGCTTTAAATAATTTAGATCATGACATTCAATTTGATAAGATGGAAATGTTGTCAAGACAAACTTATTATTATGCTTATTTATAACGTGAATGTTGTATATAGTCAAAAATAAAATCTCCGTTTAAATAGGTTTTGGCATCTTACAGTTAAAAAAATTGTTACGTGCAAACTTCAACTTTGTGCTCAAACTTACCCCAACAGAGGAGATACCTTTTATATAGGACTTGCCAGTAGCTCGGTCTTACAAAACAGTGTTTAATTACATAGATTACGAATAAACATGGCAATTTTTATACTCAACAATTTTACCCAAAGCAATTTAATGTAAAAGTGCAAAAATTTGTGCAATAACACTTAAAGTTTTATCACAAACATGTAAATAGGTCTATACAACTTATAGGATTGGTCACAGGTTAATCAAAGCATTAAGGTATCCAAAAGACACTGAATAGGAGTGATTTATAACTTATCTTTTATATCCCAGCCTGTCGGAAAGTTATAATTTCAAATATTTCACAGGTATGGAAGTCAAATCTCTTGCTAACTATGTAATAAGTAACACTTCATCAGCCAAATGCCAGTATGTCCAACAGTATACGAATTATATACAAATGTACATATATTTACACAGCATACCAGTATATTTAGATGGTGTATGAAAAGTATATTATGTGGCGTGCCAAAGGTACCTCTAAAATTAAAGACATACAGCCAAACGAAAGCATGAATATCAATCTTACCTTCAATGAGGTAAAGAATCAGAAAAGTATTAATGGTAGCGTTTAGAAATGAATTCAATCAAGTACGAATATGAGAACAGCTTATAACTGTCTCGAACAGTTAAATAGTAATTGCTTTCCCCTAAAATAAAAATAAATCTAGCAACCGTTTAAGTAGGTTGTTACATTCTTACCAACGAATCTAAAGTATAAAAACAACTTCGTGGTTAGAGAAATTTGTGATGTCTAACCCCTTTAGCTAATTGCTTTAATGATTTTCTTAATGGATTTAGTTCTTCAATCGAACCAGATCGATTGTCTGATAGTAAAACGTGGTAGAAGAACAAAAAAGCAATCGTGACAAAAGCTCACCTGTTTTCAGTATTTCCTATATATCCGATATAAATCGTTTGTACCCACTAATTATAGTGATTCGGCACAAAATGTAGAAAAATGTTATAAAACCGACAACCGTCGATGGGCTACATAAAGTCCAGAAATTTACATTTTTCTTTTAGGAAACACAAAATGGCTTTTCATTCGTCAAACAACAAACAGGAAGTGAAATTAAAAATCAAATATGCGGATATCAAACAGATATATACCAGTGACACCCAACACATGAAGTTGAAATATAACTTATAAGTGACCATCAAAAGGTTTACCTAACCACTACAGAAATGTTTTTTTAATTGTGAAGCGTAATACATTCAAGAAACTACACAGATAGCTTAGAGAAATGTCATTATTTTTAGAAAAATAGAAAATTTAAAGAAACACGAGCAATTCATTAATTCTAATAGAGCGCAAAAATTTACTTAATAGTACAGCAAAAGTAACGAATGTAACAAAATGTACAATGGTACGTCTTAATTTTAATTTTAGCTTTTGGTATGTCTAGATTTTTTGCTGATTTTTTTCCTAGACCTTGAAGTAAATGCTTTACCAATATGTTAAATTACCATAGCACTATAATTCGACATAAGTAGTTGAAATTAAAATTGAAATTAAAAATTTCATTAAACGTAGTGTTTTCACTGTAAAATAACACTTACATTTATTAAGACAGCTATTTCTTTTGATAGATTTGACTGGATTATTTTAATTGATGTCAAGCTTCTATTTGTGAATGCTTTTATTAATTTGAAATTAAAGTTTTTCATAACTCTACACTTACATCATAACTTGATTAAATTTTGTTATATTTGTTCCTTGGTTATGACATTTTTCACCGTTAGCCTTCGACCGTTACCGCGTGTTCTGATTTGTCATCTTCAAGACAGTTTAACAGTATTTAATTTTATAAATGATCTCATTATTTTTTATTAAAATTGTATTTCATAGTTGGTTTTATACATTTATCAAACTGTTATATTAACAGCAGGCTTGTGTTTGCCATTTCACTTTTTAAATTTCATAAAATTTATTTCAACAATTTTAAACAATTTTGAAAGATTGTATTACTACTAACGAAGATAACTGTAAGTATTACGGAAACGTTTAAATTTGTATAACCCCATTAAAAAAATTCAAAAAGGGAAATATTTTAAATAATTGGATAATTATTTTCTTTTTTTTTGTGTTAAATGTTTAACTTGTAAGTTGGTTTATATTTTAATATGTTTCTAGCTACAAATTCAGACGCAACAATGCCGTTAATAAGGATCTTCTATTAAGAGCACATAGTATAGGTAACACGGTTGCAAAACCATTGTACTTACCAACCATACCATTCCTAATGTAACAAAATTACCACACTTTAGGTAACATTACATAGAGATTAAAATAAATACTTGTATAATGTAAATTGCTAAGAAATAATTCCTTCGATATCTGGATGATCGACCTCTTTTTCTTCACTGTACCTACCATAATTAACATTTAACATTTTTCTACGCCACATATCATACATTGTCTTCCCTTATTTGACCAAATGGTGTATATTTACTACGTTGAAGCTTCTTTAATTCGATTCAGTGAACACGTGTATAGCTTCTAGCTGGTGCATATAAAGTTCATATTTCGCAAAGTTTCTGAACGAAATGTGACTTTTAGAACAGTAGGTATCATTTTTAAAGCGTGTAATTGGCTTTCATTTGAAATAAACTTGTCTTTACAGGTTTTAAATATTAAAAATTAAGGTTATAAAGTTATTCTTAGTTCCATTCACACATTTCACATTTTTACTCATTTACTTACGAATTCCGTAGGAAGAAAATGAATATTTCTCTACAATGTAGATTTACGCAAATGAGTTGGCAAGCTTTAAAATGTGATAAATTTGGTCAAGTTCTAACGTCAACTTTTGGATGTCAGATTAGAATCGCCCACAAAAGTAGATAACAGTTTCTGGCTAATTATTAGTAAAACTAAAATATTCTAATTTTAATTTTTCTTGGCAGTGGTAATATAGGCTTAAAATGTATCTACTTAGAAAGCTGCTAAGGTAATTGTTGCGTTACGTTAATTCTAAAAGCGTTGGTCACGTAAAGTGAAATAATAAAGGTGCGTTTAAAAATATACCTACACACGATTATTAGATTAGATATAACTAAGTGGAGAAAGAATTACTACACTTGGTGACACATAAAGCACAATCCGCTAGGTTAACTGGGTGCAATAACCTTTTAGATCAGCTGTTCACGTGCACATTACGGCCGATGCAGGAACTGGTCCAAATTTCTATTTGGTGTAAACTTTAGGTGGGTGTACAGGTGTTTAGCCCTAAGAGATTATCCAATTATCTAAAAAAAGAAACATTCAGAAATAACCGGTGTTTACGTAAATTAAGTAAATCCCGTCAATACATTTTTGAATTCGATGGCAAGGAATCAATTTCAATTATAAAGAGACTGAAAATATCCGTGAGGATGCGTGATTTACGTAATAAAATATAACGTACACGTGCCATTGATTGCTTATTAAATTGTTTTTATGACTGGTGAAATTTGAACTGAAATATGTTTTTTTTGCATGTTATTCGTTTATAAGTAAAAGATGAAAATATACCTAAATTAAAGTCTGTCGACGACAGATGACCTTCATTTTATATTAGAGAATTTTTAATAATATTTAGAGTAGTTTTTCTACACATTTGCCAAGAAAACTATTTGGGTTACGGTCTATAAAACTAAATACTCTGATTTATTGAACGGTAGAGGTTAAAAAAATATATATTTTATGATCTAAACTCTTTTTAATGTAAAAAATAGCAGTCTCTTTTAATTGAATGTTTTTGCACTCAAATTTTAAGCAAAAAATCTGACGTGAGCAAAATAATGCTTTCTTGCGCCTGTAACCTGTTGCATTTGCAAACAGTATACAGGGTGGTGCACCACATTCGCGTCGGTTGATTATAGGAAAACGCATGGAGGTAGAAAGAACATTTTTACAGATATCTAGGGTGTCAATGAGCATTTTTTTAAATTATTTTGAAATTAAGAACTATAGCAAAGTTTGTTTTTTATGTAACACCCTGTGTATTTTGTATAAGAAATAAAATAAAAACACAATGAACGATACTTCTTATTCAAAATTTATTAACCATCAATGAATACGTTGCACCCAAATTTTAAGCATAAAATCTGACGTGAGTAAAATAATACCTTCTTGCACCTGTAACCTGTTGCATTAGCAAACAGTGTACAGGGTGGTGCACTACATCCGCGTCGGTTGATTATAGGAAAACGCATGGAGGTAGAAAGAACATTTTTACACAGATATCCAGGGTGTCAATGAGCATTTTTTTAAATTACTTTGAAATGTACAGGGTATTTCAGAATTAAGAACTATAGCAAAGTTTGTTTTTTATGTAACACCCTGTGTATTTTGTATAAGAAATAAAATAGAAAAACAATGAACGATACTTCTTATTCAAAATTTACTAACCATTAATGAATACGTTGCACCCAAATTTTAAGCAAAAAATCTGACGTGAGTAAAATAATGCTTTCTTGCGCCTGTAACCTGTTGCATTTGCAAACAGTATGCAGGGAGGTGCACCACATTCGCGTCGGTTGATTATAGGAAAATGCATGGAGGTAGAAAGAACATTTTTACACAGATATCTAGGGTGTCAAATTGTCAATGAGCATTTTTTTAAATTATTTTGAAATGTACAGGGTATTTCAGAATTAAGAACTATAGCAAAGTTTGTTTTTTATGTAACAACCTGTGTATTGCGTATAAGAAATAAAACAAAAACACAATGAACGATACCTCTTATTCAAAGTTTACTAACCATCAATGAATACGTTGCACCCAAGTTTTAAGCAAAAAATCTGACTTGAGTAAAATAATGCTTTCTTGCGCCTGTAACCTGTTGCATTTGCAGACAGTATACAGGGTGGTGCACCACATTCGCGTCGGTTGATTATAGGAAAACGCATGGAGGTAGAAAGAACATTTTTACACAGATATCTAGGGTGTCAATGAGCATTTTTTAAAATTATTTTGAAATGTACAGGGTATTTCAGAATTAAGAACTATAGCAAAGTTTGTTTTTTATTTAACACCCTGTGTATTTTGTATAAGAAATAAAATAAAAACACAATGAACGATACTTCTTATTCAAAATTTATTAACCATCAATGAATACCTTGCACCCAAATTTTAAGCAAAAAATCTGAGGTGAGTAAAATAATACCTTCTTGCGCCTGTAACCTGTTGCATTAGCAAATAGTGTACAGGGTGGTGCACTACATTCGCGTCGGTTGATTGTAGGAAAACGCATAGAGATAGAAAGAAAATTTTTACACAGATATCTAGGGTGTCAATGTGCATTTTTTAAATTATTTTGAACTGTACATGGTATTTGAGAAGTAAAAACTATAGCAAAGTTCTTTTTTATGTAACACCCTGTGTATTTTGTGTAAGAAATAAAATAAAAACACAATAAACGACACTTCTTAATCAAATCTTGTTAAACATCAATAAATACGTTGCACCCAAAGTTGAAGCATGAAATCGGACGTGAGCAAAATAATGCTTTCTTGCGCCTCTATCCTGTTGCATTAGCAAACAGTATACAGGGTGGTGCACCACATTCGCGTTGTTTGATTATAAGAAAACGGAAGGACGTAGAAAGAAAATTTTAACACAGATATCTAGGGTGCCAATGAGCATTTTTTAAATTATTTTGAAATGCACAGGATATTCAGAATTAAGAACCATAGCAAAGTTTGTTTTTTTATGTAACACTCTGTGTATTTTGTGTAAGAAATAACATAAAAACATTATGAACGATACTTCTTATTCAAAATGTATTAACCATCAATGAATACGTTGCACCCAAATTCTAAGCAAAAAATCTGACGTGAGCAAAATAATACATCCTTGCGCCTGTAACCTGTTGCATTAGCAAACAGTATATAGGGTGGTGCACCAGATTCGCGTTGGTTGATTGTAGAAAAACGCATGGAGGTAGAAAGAAAATTTTTCAACTGACATCTAGGGTGTCAATGTGCATTTTTAAAATTATTTTGAAATTTACAGCGTATTTCAGAAGTAAATAAGTTTGTTTTTTATGTAACACCCTGTGTATTTTGTATAAGAAATAAAATAATAAAAACACAATGAACGACACTTATTCAAAATGTATTAGATGCATCGCGTATACTAAGTAACTGATTTCCTTATAGATCTTTTCCTTAATTAAGCAAAGTCGTGTACGTGACTTTTCACAATTCCATTCGTAAACTAAACATATTTAGCACACATATCTTAAATATAATATCATATTACAAACAGGCGCGTTATTCAAATTAACAACAGTGCCTTTATTATTTCTGCACTCATTATCTTATATACGATTAAATAAATGGGGCAATGGCCTTATAATAACTAGTTCTAGTTTATTGACTATAACATTCAACCATCCTGGCAAACTGCCTGTCCTCAGACAGCACAACTCCGTTTTCTCCGCAATCCATTAAGTCCGCCTTCAAGCTTTACGGAACATCACTGAAAAAAGTCTAGGCAGATCAGGCCCGTGTGGCGACAACCACGTACCAAACTTTACAAACCTGAGCAATCATGTCCGTGTGGCTACAACCACATCATTAAATGGACAGTCATGTCCGTGTATGCATCTCAAAAATTACATAACTAGACAACTATGTCCATGTGGCGACAACCAGATCTCAAAAATTACATAACTGGTCAGCCATGTCCGTATGGCAACAGCCACATCTCAAAAATTACATAACTGGACAGCTATGTCCGTGTGGCGAGAACCACATCTCAACAATTACATAACTGGACAGCCATGACCGTGTGGCGACAACCACATCTCAAAACTACGCTACACTGGACAGAACTGTGTGATCACATTGGTGGCCACTACTTTTTACACCTGAACTTCTCTACTGCTATTACCATTCGTGCCTTGTGATGTCCCTCACCACCTTGAACAGGCCGCCTCTATACTTGGGTAAAAGCTTTTTACTTGATCCAGCATTTGTGGAGCTAGTGACTAGTGTTTGCACTAGATCACCCTTAACATAATACTTGTCAGCCTCTTTGTGACGTTTGCTATAATACTCCTTCTGGCGAGCATGATATATCTCCTCATTTTGTGCCTTCCCTTGGACAAGTCAAGGCGTTCCATCCCTGTTTCAACTTCTGCCAACAAGGGTGCTTGTGCCGTAGGTCTTGGTTGGTATACCATCAAAGCTTCGGACGGTGTCTGGTTGATATCTTTATTAAAAGCAGTACATATCGCGCTTTGCGCTTCCTACACATGTGTGTCCCACTGTATACCTTCGGAATCAGCACCAAAGGTAACTAACACATTAAGAATCGTTCAGTTATACCTTTCGCACTGTCCGTTTGCGTTGTATGTTTCACAAAACAATTTAAACGAATGTGCCATAAAAGTACTCCCCCATCGCTTATTGTACGCGTCGGCATCCCGAACAAACACATGAGCTGTTGCAGCACTAGCACTACCGGTTGAGCCTTTTGCGAGATCACAGCTTCGATGATCACAAACGCGTCCACTATGACGAACAAAAATCTATTCCCTCGGGCACTGGCCTCGAAGGGTCCCACATGGTCTACATGGACAGTATGAAAAGGTACGTCCACTTTTTCAATGGGATACAGCTTCCCTTGCTTCTTACCAAAACACTTCTTGTAATATGAACGATTTAAACACTCTCGAACATGCTTAATTACAAAGCGTCGCCTTTGCAAACCAGTAATACCTCTCCATCCTCTTAACAGTGTTTTCAATACCAGCATGACCTGCCTGATCATGACACAGTCGGCACACTTGCCATTTTACATTTCTGGGAACCGCTTAGGCACTTTTACCATTTTCTAACCTTCAAAACTCGATCATTCAACTATCAGACAGACCTTAGACACACAGTTACACACGACACTAGACACAGATCTAAAGATGACACAGTACACAGACACATTTGACACAGACAAACACAGACACAGCACAAGAACAAACAGACAGACACAGACACAGACGCACAGACACAGACAAGTTCACAGTTTGAAACATGCACCAACCATGAACAGACACAGACACGTAATCAGCAACAGATCAAAACACAACACAGACACAGACCGAAACTTTACAGATACAAAGCACATTTCAGACGACGACACAGACACAGTGACATCAGACACACACAGACACAGACACAGACAGACACAGACACAGACATCAGGGAATCTAGACACAGACAAAACAGACACAGACACAGACACAACACAGACAGACACAGACACAGACACAGACCAGAAGCACAACACAGACAACGACAGTAGCACAGAACAGACACAGACAGACACAGATTTAGCACACAGACAGACACAGACCTAAGCAAATTGCAGGCACAGGCACAACAACAACACAGACTCAATGAAGACACAGACACTACCAGACACACAGCGATCAAGAAACACAGACACAGAACACAGACGACATTGACACGAACACATGACACTGACACGACAACATATCAATACTACAAAAAACACCAAAACGTTGACACAGACACCTGAAAACACCACAGCAACAGTACAAACACAATGGCAACAAAAGCTCTAGAGACACCGTTGACACAGCACAGCATTAGTACACTTGACCACACACAGAACCAGAACCAGAAGCACAACAAAGGTACACAACAATGATAGCACAGTTACACCAACACAGCATAGCAGACATCTACGCATCAGAAAGCATCATAACAACACAATTCGACAAGTCAACATTCGCACAACAACCAAACTTATCACACACTGGACATGACAACAGGCACCAAACCACGACATACTACATAAACTCTTCTTTCACACATACGATTGAACTAACACCCGCATCACACACTAACTGACCACTGAAACGAAAATGAACACGAATTTGAACACAAACAAGAATACAGATAGAAACCCGTGCACGTAGGACTTAGAACACAATGGATTACCCGAATATAACACGAACATGTACAAAACAAATAAACAGCTGGGCACTGACGCGTAGTGGATATTGCAGTTAAAACAACTGATATTCTGCTTAAATATTCAGCTTCCAGCAGAATGATTGGATAATACGCTTGTAGGATGTTTTCCAAGTTTTACTAAGGTTTGACTCAAGAAAGCATACAACTCATAGGTATCTTGGAAATTGGATTATCTAGCCTGCCTAGCAACATTCTCGTTCGGTGTTCCACCATTTATAGCATCAAGAAGGTACGGTTCATGAGCAACTTCAATTTAGCTTCAAAACCGTACTCACCCAAATCTTGTACAGGAATAGCGCAATAATTCGCCGCATCGAGCAACAACTTAGAGAAGGGAAATGGTTTACGAAATTGCTTAATCAAATCCTCTCTAGCATACCGCTATTCGACATTTAAATATTGTTGGCTATCATACAAGCGTCTGGCCATTCCACGAAATAGATTCGCAACAATCTTTGATACCACTTTATTGGACCACTCATAGGCACTTGCGACATCGTCTACTCGCGATACCCACACTTCAATAGACAAATAATCTTTTCGATGCACTGTTTCATATTTTCACTAGGTGCTTTTTTAAACTTTTCCCTTGACGCCCCGCATCTGAAGGCGTGGGACTTAGCAAACTCGATGATGAAATACATCGACGCTTCTGCTTTTTACCTGCACGGTTCTTTTTTGACGAGCGACCATAAATACACAAATACGTACGTACTAAACGTATCAACGCAATCGGGTCATTAATGCACGCTAAAAATGTCAAGTTTAATTAAAACGGTACTTAGGTAATCCCACTTCTGATTTGTAAGAAATAAAATAATAAAAACACAATGAACAACACTTCTTACCCAAAATTTATTAATCATAAATGAATAAGTATTACGTGCATCGCGTATATTAACCAACTGAATCCCTTATTCATCTTTTCCCTAATTAAGCAAAGTCGTGTACGTGACTTTTCACAATTCCGTTCGTAATCTAAACATATTTTAAATATATTACATTACTAGCAGGCGCTATTCAGTTAACAACAGTGCCCTTCTTATTTACACCCATTACCGTACATACGATTAATTAAATGGAGCCATATAATTACTACTATTGACTATAACATTTAACAGTTTTGCATGACACGCTCCACGCATACACGCGCACTCACATTCACACAGATTCACACACACACACACACACACACACACCACATGCACACGCACACATACAGCGACACACATACACATTTTCACGCACACATCCAAACTACGTACGCAAGCTCACACACGACGTACGCGCGCACATGTGACTACGAGCACGAACATCAACAAGAACAGGAACACGAGCACGAACAAGATCACGAACATGAATACGGACACCTACACGGACACGGACACTGACAGGGATACGAACACGGACACAGACACGGACAATGGCACGGACACGGACACTGCACGGACACGAACGGACACGGACACGGACACGGACACGGACACCGACACAGACACAACACAGACACAGACACAGACACAGACACAGACACAGACACAGACACAGACAGACACAGACACAGACACAGACACAGGCACAGACACAGACAGACACAGACACAGACACAGACAGACACAGACACAGGCACAGACACAGACACAGCACAGACACAGACACAGACAGGCACAGGCACAGACACAGACACAGAACAGACAGACACAGACACAGACACAGACACAGACACAGACACAAACCAGACACAGGACAGACACAGACACAGGCACAGACACAGACACAGACCCAGACACAGACACAGACACAGACAGACACAGACACAGACACAGACACAGACACAGGCACAGACACAGACACAGACACAGACACAGGCAAGACACAGGCACAGGCACAGACACAGACACAGACACAACACAGACACAGACACAGGCACAGACACAGACACAGACAGACACAGACACAGGCACAGACACAGACACAGACACAGCACAGACACACAGACACAGACACAGACACAGACACAGACACAGACACAGACACAGACACAGACACAGACACAGACACAGACACAGACAAGACCAGACACAGACACAGACACAGACACAGACACAGACACAGACACAGACACAGCACAGACAGACACAGACACAGACACAGAACAGACACAGACACAGACACAGACACAGACACAGACACAGCACAGACACAGACACAGACAGAGGCACAGACACAGGCACAGACACAAAACAGACACAGACACAGACACAGACCAGACAGACAGACACAGACACAGACCAGACGCAAGACACAGACAGAGACACAGACGCACAGACACAGACGACAGACACAGACACAGACAGACAGACACAGACACAGACACAGACACAGACACAGAACAGACACAGACACAGACACAGACACAGACACAGCACAGACACAGACACAGACACAGCACACAGACACAGCACAGACACAGACACAGACACAGACACAGACACAGACACAGACACAGACACACAGACACAGACGACACAGACACAGACACAGACAACCAGACACGACACGACACAGACACAGACAAGACACAGACACAGACACAGACACAGACACAGACACAGACACAGACACAGACACAGACACAGACACAGACACAGCACAGACACAGACACAGACACAGACACAACACAGACACAGAACCACAGACACAGACACAGACACAGACACAGACACAGACACAGACACAGACACAGACACAGACACAGACACAGACACAGACACAGACACAGACACAGACAGACACAGACACAGACACAGACACAAGACACAGACACAGACACAGACACAGACACAGACACAGACACAGACACAGACACAGACACAGACACAGACACAGACAGACACAGACACAGACATGACACTGACACTGACAGTGACACAGACACAGACACAGACACAGACACAGGCACAGACACAGACACAGATACAGACAGACACAGACACAGACACAGAGACAGACACAGGCACAGACACAGACACAGACACAGACACAGACACAGGCACAGACAGACTCAGACACAGACACAGACACAGGCACAGACACAGGCACAGACACAGACACAGACACGGACACAGACACACACAAAACACACACACGGTGTTACGTGTTTATCGCGAATAACGTGTATTTTCGATAATTTCCTTTACTTTATCTAATGAATGAACTAATTAGTTAGATCTAAATATTAATATTTCCTTATTCGCTGGTGGAATGTTTTTAATTGCGTACCTCAAAAATTATTTTTCGCATCTCTACAGTTAAACTAATTTATTTAACGTACACATCTTTTTATTCCTTTATAGATATAAGTTGCGCCATCTCTAAAATTTATGGTCATTTAATAAAGTTTTGAAAAGGAATCTTGTTTTAAAAGACAACAATGGGATATCTGTAAAATTTATTTATCATAATTTGGTTTTAACATTCTTATCTAGTTTGAATAGTTTTGACAGGTTTGCAATATTGCTTTTGTTAGGGCGTTGTTCCTAATCTTTCTTTTCTTAACACGCCATTTTCCGATGAGAAGGTTGATCTGCAAGAAAAATTTTTCCTTCCGTTTATAAGATGTTTAAGCATCGTTTCTTTGGAAAATTTTTCATATAATGTAATGTTTTTGGTATAAAACTTTACTGACGCTTTACAAGCGGATATTATTGAAATTTTCAATCTTCACATCCTCGGTAAGTTTAACACATGTTCGACAACTTTTAGTAATTCGATTCTTTCATTTAGGCACTTTCGCACGATTACTTAAATTTATAACATAGGTCTGTTGAAACGAAATCATCGCTATCGGCTCTAAACATCTAAAAAGAGGTATGCTTGTATAAGGTAATTAGTAACGTACTTACTTGTATCACTTTCAGCGCCTTGATACCGGCGAAATAAACAGCTATTCTTTATTTATATACATAACTAGCAAATTGGAATGCACTACCGATCACCTCCGTACCTATTCTTACTGGAATGCTGGCTCTTAATTACTGATTAGCTGTTTTGGTTCCACAAAGTAACTACCACCTTCGAAACACGAAGGGCATTTACAGTTTGGTAATTCTTCATCAAAGGTCAGAATTCTTTATTATTCAATATACACAGGATTTGTGTAATGAACAGTGTTGCTAAAATTAGTACAACAGAGTTAGGTTACATTTGGGGTTTAACCTTATATTACTTACTTGTAACAAAAATTTATCATTTATAATAACATTCTTTTACTGGAGGCTAAAGTGGTTGAATAATTTAGAGTTTGATTTGTTCAATTTGTAATTAATTTCTCATACAAAAGAAAGAAAAAACCACACCTATTATTCACTGGGACGTTGACCTACTTTGTTTCACGGTAGTTGCGCGTTGAAGCTCCTGTTTGTAAAATACATTATATACAGGGTGGAACAGATATCGAGGTCGTATGAATTACAGTCATTGTTTGAAACTGTATATATATGTATATTCAAATTTAGAATTTCTGTAACTTTTCTGTACTTTGTCTTTCCTTAATATTAATTATTTGTCATTACGGATAATTTTGTTCAGAGCAGGTTTGGCTGTAATAAAAATTTCTGTACTATTGAATGTCTTGCTTCAATTCTATGCCTTGCACTGAACAGACTATCCAGATATTTCTATTTAATACCACTTCTTAATGTTTTAATAAAATTCAAGAAACCGAAATTAAAATCATTGGGGATTTAAATTCTATTTTGTGAAACGTAGGCAAGCTGTTTCAAAATATTTAAACACTACTACTTTCATTGTGGATCTATTTTAGATCGCACTTTATGGGTTACTTTCGCCCTTTCGGCTGCGATTTGTAAGTACTTACAACCGTCGGGAGCGGCACAATTAACGAAACTTTTCTTTTACATTTATGGTTCGATTAACGAACTAAATACATTTAGTTTTTATTCTTTGTGGGCATCTGCGACGGCTCACCACTTGCCATCGTCAGGGCTGAATTATAATTATTGTGTAAGTTAAGATTGTTATGAATACTTTGGGGGAAAACTAGCATAGTATCATATTTGTTTACGTTCGATATTTATTCGACAAGTATTAATTTGAGTTTAAATTAAATTAAATAAACGATTACTGTGTGGTTGTTCGGGTAAAAGTTTGTCTCTCTTTTAAATTGTTCCTTTTTTTTTGGAGCACTACCTGTTTCAGGTTTTACAGGGCCTGCCCCTACTCTACTCCTCTTTTTCCTTTTTCTTTCCTTTTCTCCCTTTCCTGACTAAAACCTGTGGCGCCTATCCTTTAGTGGCTATCTAACCACGTCAACACCATTGTAGCAACCCTCCAAAACCCCACGCATCCAAGTGCTCTGCGGTCAAACGACCGTACGCAGGAGCTTAGTCGAGCGCACTTTCAAAAAATGTTTACATGCAGGTTAGACATGTAGCAACGGACATACACGCAGGCACACACACACACACACACATACATACATACATACATACATTCTTATACACACACACATTGACACACACGCACACACACAAGCGACCACGAACAGAAAAATGAACACGAATTTGAACACAAACAAGAATACAGATAGAAACCCGTGCACGAGGACTAGCACAAACACGAGCATGCGAGCAACCCGAATAAGAACACGAACATGACACAAACCCAAACAAACACAAATTCGTAGACGAACGCGAGAATAAGATTATTAGACCGATGTCCTCTTGATGAGTTATTACAGCAATCAAATGGATTTTAAATATGAGAATAAATAAAAATTGATTGTCAGAAATCCCTTATGTTATTTTACGATGCATACAATTTATTTTGCTCAGGTAGTCCTTAACGCTACAGCTTAATAAAAAAGTTCTTCTCTCTTTCCCCTTATTCACAATATAATGAATCTTTAAACACATTAATTAATTTTGACGATACGTTTAAGTCCTTTTACAGTTACGGTCTCTTTTAACAAAACCGCCTTAGAGAGCGTGTTTTAATTAAATTTAATTAATAATTCTGTCATTTAATTTTTAAAAACTTTGCACATAGTACTCCGTCAGATGTTATGCCGTTCCGCAGTATTTATAAAATCCCAAAGCCACACAAACTTCATTAATGGAATGTGTCCATAATTATTGACTGAATGAATACTTAAAAATTCGGCGGAGCAATCACATATATGGATTAAATTCACATGGGGAAGCTGAATTTCGTACGATCTAAGGTCGTAGTTTTCATTGTGCAATAATGTGAACCAACCTTTAATAAAGAAACTATTTTAACCACTCAATTTATCTGTAATTTTAAATACCTTGGTCATCTTAACAAAAAAGATGTAATCGTAATTTTTCTTTTTCTTTATTACGCATACAAAATGAGGTAATCTTAATTGACCACCCCCACACCCCTAACCACTGGAGGTGGACTGACTGAAAATTGCATCTAGGAGTTGAAGAAGACCCGCTAAAAGAAACAGTAGGGGTATGGGTAAAAATTAACATCAAGGATTGAAAATTAAATCTAGGGGTTGAAAAACCAACCCGAAAAGAAGCCATAGGTGTAGGAAATGACCACGACCACGTGGGCGTAACTTCCCCCATCACTGATGATATCACAGACCAAACTGTCCTCATTCTACTTCTTGAAGGTTTAAAGGTTTTGCAATCGACTTTTTGTTCACTATCGCTAAATCGACTTATTGGCTCATTTTATAACGTTTGCCAAGTTTCGCCAAGATCGGCCATCATGTCTGGATGTCTGTGTGTGTCTGTCTGTGTTGTGTGTGGATGTATGTCAGTATTCACGATAACTCCAGAATAAAAATACCTACGTACTTAAAATTTTGTATTTAAGCTAATTTTCATTTGGCTTAGAACTGATTAGATTTTGGGAAAAATCCAGGGGCGGAGAGGGGGGTTTATTAGGGGCAGTTTTTTGCTATGACCCGTAATTTAGCGGCAAAAAAGTTCCTAAGGTAGAATTTAAGTGTTTTCGTTATCTGAATAAGTTTATAAGAAAAAGTGTAAACGTATTTTTTAAAGAAAATTTAATTTTAGATAAATCTTCTATATGAAGTTTTTTAATGTGAAGCGAAATAAATTTAAAAATTAAATAAATATGGTTGAAAATCCTGAAGCTGTATTATCGATATTTTTATAGAACCGGGGTTTCTTAAATTTTCATTTTTTACGTTTTACCCTACTAATTTCTATCTGACATGAAGTTTTAAACGTTAGTATGACATAAATTTCTGTTTTTGTTTTTACAATGTTGCCTATTCTCGTTATGAACGTAGAAAAAAGAGGATGCATAGTTTTCCTAAAAAAAATTTAATTTAAGTTAGCATCTAGATGTTTATTAAAATCTGTTTGTCACGAAGGTTTAAACGTTTGTTTGACATAGATTATTATTCTTGCGTTTACAATGTTGCCTATTTTCGCAATGAACTTCTTATAAAAGAATTTGAATAATTATCCAAAAAAAAAATGTTATTAAAATTATTTCATTTCTTTTAATTTCAATTTTGTAGGTTTGAAGGTCGTGTGGTGTTCCACGCCAGATATTTTTTTTTGTAACTATACAAAGTAAATTAAAAGTATATCTTGATTGCACTTAATACTTCTAAACAATCACAACCTAAATATAATTTTTGACTAAATGAACTTTAGTATTTACTTACTCGAGTTGGCGGACTCAAATATTTACAGCTTACTTATAACATGCGATTCATGTTACCTACTTGAATCCTAAGCTTAATTTTGTAACTAACAAACTTTAAATTAATTTTTCTGTATCTTCACGCTCTATTTGGATGGAAATATGTATTTTATTTATATATAAAACGTTTCCGAGTTTAATAAGCTGCAAGAAAGCCCTGTTAATTTTTAAGGAGTTGTAAACAACCAAAAATAGGAAAATTAGGACATAAAATTAAGTCTATTAGATAGGAAAACTTGATTACTTTAAATAGTTGAACGCATTCTGCTTTAATTGGTAATTTAATTGGTTCTACGTGGTTTTACTTCCACCAAAATTCATTTGAGACCCTGTCCTTTGAGGTTTCTCTTATTGTGTTTATTCTCATTGACTTAATTTATTTTACAATGTGTTTGTAACTATAGTAATTTAAAGAAAACACAATGTTTCTAAATAGCAATATATAGAAACTACTAATTTAATTGTATAAACAAATCTCACGAATTCGCAAAAAAGTTAAATAAACACTCCGCGAATGGTAAGAAAAATAAATGATCCAGATTTTTCCGGTGTAACTACGTGGGTAAAAAGGCACATGATACCTTTTTGAAGGCTAATTTATTTATATATATTTTTCTATTATTTACATAAACTTTTAGATTTTTTTCTCTTAATCCTTCCTACGTCAATGATGTAATTTTAAATAAAGATATCACAAAGCGATTCACGTATCACGTATGCCTTATTAAGAATAACAACGTTAAACGACTTTAAATTTCTATTTTAGCAAAGGAACATCATCATTTCGAATTCACGCCTGTTCAGAGCACATCAGTTGAAGAAGAGATAAGAATAGTAGTTTAGAAACTTGGATTATAACATAATCTTCAACTCTTACTAACTTTTGTGTGCACACCTGGTTGTACTGATATGCAAATTACAAATGTTTGTTGTTTGATAACTTTGCATTTATATAATATTTTAATAATAAAAAGTTTTATATTCATAAATAAGATCATAATCCGAATGCAATTAATGATCCTTTATGTGGCTCTTTTTTATTTCGTCAAGGATTTGCGTTCATATTTTATAATTTTATACGAACCTTGACTTGCATTAACAAGAAATTGTAAGCTAATTCATCTTCTTGTATTTCAAATCGATTTAATGAGGGAAGTTATATATTTAATCTAGTTAGCTTTGACATATGACACGTTTCTACATGCAAACATTGATCTTTTGAGATTTATGCAAAAAGAGCGCCTGCTCGTTTGTTCAATCAAAAAAAGTTCGACGATACAGTTTAACAATTCTAAAGTGCAGTAACAAGTGATCCTTGGCGTTTTTTTTTTAGAAATAACTAATGAACATCTAGCAAAAACCATGCCATTTCAAAGTTTTACTACAACATATACCGAGTGTTTATCGTTATTGTATTATAAATTATACGGTATGTCCACGGATGGAGTTACAAAGAGATATGATTGATAAAAATTTTGAAATTGAGTTTCATATTTGGGGAGGTTTGAAACTAATTTTAAGTATATTTTCGTTGTTTCAAATCAAGGCCACTTGGGTGGTTCGGATACAGTCGGTGTTATGTAGTAACTACGGCAAACGTCATTACAAAATTTCGGAAATGTCAACTTACTTTGTGAAACCGTGTCTGCTTATTGTTTGCAAATCCCAAAAAATAACCCTCATTCATGGGCCTATCGTTATTACATCTTCTTATTCACACATCTCGAATTTAGTCTTTAGCCGTTTACAAAATGTTTTATTTTAAATTGTATTTACATTCATGAAAAACTATTTGTTCAAACAAAATACCACTAAATTAGAGCACATTGCAATACGAACTCGTAACTTATAGCTTTTTCAAATTTCTGCTAGAGATTACACCGGACTGCATTAACAAGTCTTTCAACAGATCGATATGATTATTTAGTGCTTCCGAGTATACTAATTGTTTTAACCGACCTCACAAATCAAAGTCCATTATAGCTAAATCGGGCCTTCGAGGGGACCACAAAATTGGCCGATTTCTCCCAATCCATTTTTCGCCAAACTTTTCGTTTAACCAAATGCGAGATCGAGCATGAAATTTTAAATGCAACACCCTATATTTTTACTATTTAGATTCTCTGTGTTAAAATATTATACTTTTATAATGAAACTTTTTTCAAAATTTTTTATAATTTAGGAGTAAATTGAGGATATGTAGTTTTTATCACGAATTTACCCTATTATAAAATCAATTGCTGCATTTAAAATAATATCAATTTAAATGTAATTTTAATATTTTTACATTACAAGGGTTGTCCTGAATAGTTTCTATTACATGTAGCTACTGTTTTTATACGGCGGTTTTTTTTCAGTGGTCCCTTCAAAATATTTGAAATGCCAGCAATTGGTGTCTGTGTGTCTGTGTGTATATGTGCGTGTGTGTTGTGGGTTTTTATGTCCGTGTGTCCGTGTCGATGTCTGTGTCGCGTGCGTGTGCGTGTCTGGATGCTGCGTGTCTGCGTGTCTGCGTGCTGCGTGCCTGCGTGTCTGCGTGTGTGCGTGTGTCCGTGTCTGCGTGCTGCGTGTCTGCGTGTCTGCGTGTGTGCGTGTGTGTGGTGTGTGCGTGTGTGCTGTGTGGTGCGTGCGTGTGTGGTGCGTGTGTGTGTGTGCGTGGGTGCGTGGTGTGTGGTGGGTGTGTGGTGGTGGTGTGTGTATGATATATATATATATATATATATATATATATATGTATATATATATATATATATATATATATATATTATGTATATATGTATATATATATATATATATATATATATATATATGTGTGGTGTGTGTGTGTGTGTGTGTGTGTGTGTGCGTGTGCGTGCTGTGGTGCGTGTGTGCGTGTGTGTGTGTGTGTGGTGTGTGTGTGTGTGTGTGGTGTGGTGTGTGTGTGGTGTGTGTGTGTGTGTGGTGTGTGTGGTGTGTGGTGTGGTGTGGTGTGTGTGTGTGTGGGTGTGTGTGTGTGTGTGTGTGTGTGTGGTGTGTGTGTGGTGTGCGTGTGTGTGTTGTGTGTGTGTGGTGTGTGTGGTGTTAGTGCGTGCGTGCAGATGTTAGTGTGATTTTTAAATTTTAGTGAACAATATTATATTTAAACATAATAAGATAGCAAATTGACTACAACTCTTGAAACAATTTAGCACAACAAAATCAAAGATAATTATAATTTGTCAACCAATTTTACAATAAATTTGTGTGTGTGTGTGTGTGGTGTGTGGTGTGTGTGGGTGGTGGGTTGGTGCGTGTGGTGCGTGCGTGTGGTGTGTGCGTGGTGCGTGTTGCGTGCTTGGTGCGTGCGTGCGTGCGTGTGTGGTGTGTTTGGTGTGTGTGTGTGTTGTGTGCGTGCGTGTGTGTGGCTTGTGTTTGTGTGTGTGTATGTGTGTGTGTGTGTGTGTGTGTGTGTGTGTTGTGTGTGTGTGTGTGTGTGTGTGTGTGTGTTCTGTGTGTGTGTGTGTATGTGTGTGTGTGTGTGTGTGTGTGTGTGTGTGTTGGGTGTGTGAGTGCGTGCGTGAGCGTGTGTGTATGTGTGTGTGTGGGCGCGTGTGCGTGTGGGCGTGCGTACGTGCGTGCGTGTAGATGTTATGAGTGATTTTTTCAATTTTTAATGAATCAAATTATATTTAAACATAATAAAACAGCAAATTAACTACAACTCTTTATTGAAACAATTTAACACAACAAAAATCAAAGATAATTATAATTTGTCATCAAATTTTACAATAAGTTTTCAATATATCCTCCATTGGTGCATGTAGTATATCTGGTTTCCAAAGGCCGAATTGCATTTCTTACACCATCTGAATTAGTTAATGCTTCAATTGCCACCTAATTTCATATTTTATCGTCTTACAAGGGGTTTTTTCAACCCCTACTCTTAAAACCACTTCTACGGTTGGTCCAATGTTTTGCTTGAGACGTGTTATTCCATTATTTTGCTTGAGTGTGCCTTTTTGAGTTATGGTTCGAAATTATTTCCCTTTGCAGCGGGTTTTTTATACCCTTTATTTCAACCCCATTTTTACCCTTTATATCTGCACCCCAGTGATTTTTACGTTTTCCACCATCTTGCTTTTGTGTGCCTCTTTGGCTTTAGTCCTGGTTTCCGTATCCAGCCATCTTGCTTGATCGTGCCTTTTTGACGCTTTGTCCATTTTGTTTTCGTGTTTTTTTTTGGCTTTCCGATATTTTTTTTCCGAGGTCTATCATTTTGTTATCGTGTGCCTTTGATTACGTAATAGAAAACATCCAAGGTTATCACTTTCACTTGAAACTAAACCCAGAATCTTCGCCATGGATCCATCGCGCCAACATCAATGTCAGGGAATCCTTTTGTGCCATGTAGGTCTCTCTCTCTCTCTCTCGCACTTTCTTAATGGTCCAAAGCTCAATTCGGACTCTTCGGCCTCTAAAATCGTCTAGTAAAATTTAAGCCAGAAGTTCCAACTTGTGGTATAATTAGAAGTTAGCACACAGCTATTCGTAAAATTGCAGTCAAAGAACGTGGTGCTCTCTTTCAACGTTCTGAACAGAATTAAGATGGTAAGGATGTAGTTGCTGCTACTTAAGTACCTTATAGACAGAATCGTTTCCGATGTCAAGTCACCTTGCCGCACAGCATACTTTCCACGTTGGGTTCGTTCCTGTAACATCCAAAATTGCTTCTTCATTTAACTCAGAAAGCCAACCAAAGTTACTGACAGCCCTTTAAATACTTCTGCCTCTCTCACTCTGTGATCGAACGCTGTAAAGATGGTATGCTGCGGGCTACGCCAATTTGAAAATCTCTCTGAGTAAAGTCCTGTTGCAGCCCTGCAATTCATCCGACACTCTCACAATATCACTATTCATTGAAGGGATATGCCAGTTGGATAAAAGCACTTATTAATAAAATAAAATGAGCACAATAATACAACGAAAACTAGATAACATTAACATAAAATTGATTAGAAGATAAAAACGGCCTCAACTTTTACTAATTAATAATTATTTTAGATTCATTGTCAAACCTTGAGATAAAAACTCATTCCATGGCAATGCGCTCATTTATTACATAATAAGAGATTTTAGGCATTTAAACAATAATCATTTTTCACAATAACAGTTAAAATACTGAACATGTTTTTCACTCTTTTATGTGTAAAACTATAGGAATATTGTATTCGTGAAAAAATCCATTGCAACTGTTTTATACCTTTTCAGAAATTTTAAAACCATCTGAATCATGTTTAAGATGATGTCTCTTTCTCTTTCGTGCGTGTGTATGCGTGTGTGCGGCCTGTGTGTGGGTGTGTACGCGCGTGTGCGTGCGTGTATGTGTATATCCGTGTGCGTGTGTGTGTGTGTGTGTGTGTGTGTGTGTGTGTGTGTGTGTGTGTGTGCGCGTGTGCATGCGTTTCAATAAAATGAAGGTAAAAGTAATGCAAGTGCTATTTTAAGTATGAACAACTATAATATTAAAGTAAAACTGTTGGAACCACAAATTCATCGTGAACTACCAAAAGATCCTACAAAAAGTTCCTTTTGAAAACTAAAGTACTTAATAAATTAATCTTTATTCCTTAAAGAGAAAAAAAGAAACCAACTCTGAAGCTCTTCCACTAAAACATTATGTTCTGCTTAAGATCTATTATGGTCGATGTTTATCAGATACGGTGCATTAATATCCATTAATAAATAGTAAAACAAATGTGAATGTCGTATTTATTGTTAGAGCAATTATTATTGTTTCTCTTAATAAAGATAATAGAGCGAAACAAAATTTCCTTACTTTTCTCGCAAACGAATGGACTAATTAAAAAAAATCTACGCCAAAATGAAGGAATCAAAAGGACCTTTCAAATGAGGTATCACTCGACACCTCTTACTAATTAAGATTTTGAAGGGTTTATTCCTGGGGCGAAGAAATTTTTGGTTATAATTTCTCCCCTTCGATAATCTTTTTGCGAATTTCAGAGATTTTTTTTTAAATTTTCATATTTCGAGAAATACAAGGTAGGAAGTTCAGAAATGAACACTTTGCAATACATCTTAAGCAAAGCGCGCACTGAAGTAGTGTGGTAGAGGTGAGATATTGGAATGGTGCGTGGCATGAAAGTGATTTAAAGCGCACTGCAGTGGCAAACAACGTATGTTGTCACCGATTCAACAGTTAAAATGTCTCAGAGAATGAAGATGCTAAACTAAACGCTAAAAATCACGGGAATAAGAAAAAGTGTGGGGTTCATCCTCTATGGTAGAAAAATAAAAATTGGAATTTTCAACGTTTATAAAAATGATTTGAACTTCGACCAAAAATTTAAACTTTTCTATCGAATGAAGAAAGTGACATTTTGCAAGTTACTGACAAGGCTATGACCTATGCTTCAAAAACAGGATACAAACTTCAGGAATTGTTTTTCTCCCGGAGAAAGACTTCTAGTACATTGTGAAAAGTATAATAAACAATATTAATAGACATATATTTATTAACCAAATGTAAACTTAATTTATAACATTATTTTGAAAAGCATACTGAATGTTTGGTAATAATGTATCTTGTGTGGGTGGTGGATGTCCTGTCGAAAACGAAATGTCTTGACGGTTGCGAATCAGCTGTAGAGTTACTACATGCTGTAGAGGGACCGCTAGAATGCATGCTGTGTGCACCAAGCGATGAATAACTTCCAGGCGTTGCAATTTCTGTGGAGAAGAGAGGTACAGTAGTATGAGATACTAATGGCTCGTCCAAGGTTTCATCGGCAAGATTTAAGACTCCTACTTTATATTTTCTTTTCTGCTTGTCAGTCAGGCAATAGACTCAACAAAAATTGCATATCAGCATCATCACTGGTTAAAGCAGGCGGTCTATATGGTGCTTACTCCTTTTTTTCAAAACACTTAAAGGCAGATTTGTTAATGTCTTCCAAAGCTGCTTGATTCTGAGTACTTTTACTTCTTTTAGGTTTATGAGTATCTTCACTGAGTACTGACGAACTGAATACACTTTTTTTGTTTTCCTTGCTTTGGAATAAGAGAATCGTTTTTTCAAACTATCTTGCTGAACTAAAATGACTATCGTGTTTTCTCCCTTGGTTGATTTTGTAATTTCCAACTTAACTTGGACTTGCTAATTGTACGAGTTCAAGCATGACCTTGTGAACGGTAAAACAAAAGATATGTACTCCGAGTGATAGTGTGGGCATTTCACAGATGCTCCAGACCAGATGGCACATATATCTTTAAATGTTTCGTGTAACTTCCACATAGATTCTTCCACCGTTTTTTGCAGTCTGCGATGATAGCTGCAATAAAAACACATCATTAAGATATACACATTAAGCGTAATGTACACAGTATTAATAAATAGTATAGTAATAAATTACTTAATTATTGTCTTTATTTCCAGGTATTTCGCAACTGGCTGCAATCTAAAGGCACTATCATGTTATTTTTTGAGAGGTCATACTACCATTAGGGAAATAATTGTAACAACTTCAGAAGTAATTTGGAAAGTTCTACAACCAGCTTACCTTCCTGACCCTGCCAAAGGATCATGGTTACAATCGGCTGAAAGATATTGGGAACTATGGAACCTACCAAATTGTGTGGGAAGTATAGACTGAAAACACATCAGGGTCAAACGTCCACCTTAATTACAAAGTGTATATTCCATTGTTTTAGTGGCTGTAACCGATGCAGATGGATGTTTCTTGACCATTAATTTAGGGGAGTATGGACGAAATAGTGACGGGAGGGCATTAAAAGATAGCAATTTTGGAAAGAATCTATCTATCTCCATTACCAGGACAAGGCGCAAATTTTCCATTTTATTTTACTGTAGACAAAGATTTCCCATTGAGGTATAGTATAATGAAGCTCTGCCCTAAAAGAGGCTTAACAAATAGGGTGTTCAATGGTAGGTTATCAAGAGGTCGCAAATCAGTTGAGTGCTCGTTTGGAATGATGTCATCCAAGTTTAGAATTGTGCACACAGCAATTGCTCTTAATATAAATACAGTACACACTATTGTTCAAGCAGTATTCGTACTGTATAATTTCATAAAAAAAAAGGAAGGTGTGTTTTCGCGCCCGCAAGGCAAGAATGGGAACGATGGTGACATAGAATTTGAAAATGAAGAAGAGCTACGTGACCCGAGACTCTTAAATCAAACAAGAGCTACCAATCAAGCAATTGCTACACGAGAGAAACTGGAATTTTACTTCACAGTGGACGGCTCACTTAAAGGTCAACAAAGATTTTGTTTATGAAGACAAAACATTTTATCTAGATATACAGTGTCCGAAAAAAACCTAAAATTTTTCAATTTTGTCCTACACACAATAGGTATGAGAACACTGGAGAATCAAAAACTAATATAATTACTTAATGCCTGTTAATAAAAATTTTTCTTTCGAGAAACAAAATCTTTTATTACTTACTTCCTTTTCCAATCTCTTTCGCAATCTTGGCCCTGGCCCGCTCCTGCACATCGCTCATATGATAATCCTCCCGCGTATCGAAATACAGACAGGAATATGCCTTTATAACGCTTACAAACTTTATGTTAAATTCGTGGTCATCTGACATGTTTTTAGTTTTTCGTAAAAATTCACAAGAAAAACTAATGGAAGCTTACCAATATCTGAAAATAATAATTTCTATCTTTTAAGGTTTACCGACACACACCGACAGATACCTTCACAAATTATCAAACCACCATCTACGTCAAAAAATGGGTGTAATTAAATCTTTAGTTGATCCAGCTAAACGAATTTGTGATACTCATTACGTCATTACGTTCAAGGTAAAGGCTATTCACTTAAAGATATTAATAACGTTATTTACACCCGTTAGACATGACGATAAAGATAAGCTAGTGTTTAATGTTGTAACCGCTTTTCTTTGTACTAATGTTACAGAGTGAATTGCAATAATCGTATTCGATCATGACATTAGGACCGTTTTTAAACCTACAAGAAAAATTAACGCCCATTGAAGGTCACTTAAAGATGTTTCAAATCCATTAGCATCTTCCGGTGTGTATAAATTATCTTGTGCTTGTGGAAAAGTAAACATTGGAACGTAACTGTGATACAAGACGTAAAGAACATATGAAATTTTGTAAATTAGGTCAACCAGAGAAATCTGCGATAGCTTTAGATAATTAAAATCATGACATTCAATTTGATAATACGGAAATACTGTCAAGACAAACTCGTTATTGTGTTCGTTTACAACATGAAGCCATTAAGATATATAATCATCCAAATAACTTAAATATGCAAGAAGAAAATCTCCCATTAAATAGATTTTTGCATCTTATAAATCAAAAAAGACTATGGTACGCCTTAATTTTTGCGTTACCAATTATATGTTAAGTTACCACACCACTACAATAATTGAACATATGTAGTTTAAATTAAAAATCATATTAAATTAATCCTACTCATTGTGTGTTCACTGTACAATAACAACTGCGACTAGATCTTTAATTGGTATGTCGAGGTTCTGTTTGTAAATGCTTCTACTCATTTACACTTACTTCATAACTTTAATTTTGTTAAATTTATCCGTTGATTATGACATTTTTCATTGTAAACCTTCGTCCGTTAGAGGGTGTTCTGATTTATCATCTTTATGGCAGTTTACTAATATTTAATTTACTAAAGATCTAACTATTCTTCACTAAATTAAAATTAGATTCCTTAGCAGGATTTATACGTTTATCAAACTGTTATATTAATAGCAAGCTTATATTTGCGTTTTCACATTAATTTCATAAATTTATTTTGACATCTCATTAATTCTCAAAGTTATCACCATTTACTCAGGACGATAAATATAATTGTTATCGAGACGCTTAAATCTTAAATTTTAAATGACTATACTTTGTACATTTGATATAAGAGAGAAAATGATAAATTAAAAACGCTTCTTCCTCTTTTCCCTATGTACTCTTTGCTAACGCAACATGGACTCAACCATTAAAAAATCATGTACTGGCCACATACGATTTTTTCTATTAAAACTGTGCACTTTTAAATAATATAATTGGAACTTACAAATTTTACTCATTGTAAAAATTCCAGGTATTACAGTAGGGCCCAATTAATAAAAATCTATGTTACATATTATTGACGAGATTCATACTTTAGCAAAACCATGACTGTTACATCATAGCATAAATCATCACGCCATTCCCTTACGAGGTGGGCAAAACAATCACTGCCGATTGTTTATTTCTCATTCACCATCTTTCTCCATGTTTTTTCTATCTCCGCATACCTCCCTATCTTCCGCAAGATTCATACATTGTCTCTGACATGCCCTTTTATTTATAAAACTCCATGCCTTTCTTTCCTTTACCATAAATTCTACTGCATTCAGCCAAGTTTTACGCGGCCTACCAGACCCGGTCTTTCCTCTAACCTCACTCACATATATTTGCTTCGTTAATCTTGCGTTGTCCATTTTCAGAATGTGATCAAACCAACGTAACGTACTACTTTTATATCTGTCCATCATCGTTTTTTCCTCGCCACAGTCCATCATTATACACTTTTTCTTTATCTTATCCCTTCTCGTTTTACCACATGCGCTTCTCAGAAATCACATACCCACGGCATTTATTTTTCTCTCGTGCTTTTTTTGACATACCCATGTCTCACTTCCATATAGTACTGACGGGACAAACACGACATTATAGATTTCTCGCTTCGCAGCTAGGCTCATGCTTTTCTCATTATCGTCCACACATTTTTCAATTAATTTCCTTCCATTCTTGACCCTCCTTCCAATCTCGCCATCCATTGTCCCATCTGCAGTAAACACTCTACCCAGATATACCAACTCGTTCACTTGTTCCACAATTTCATCTTGCCGAGTAAATACTCTACTCTCCTTTTCACCTTCCCGATTGAATACCACATTCTTAGTTTTGTTCACGTTTGCCTTTAGATCCATGTTCTCACAAACTGTATCACACTGCTCCAGAGCACTTAATAAGAATGTGTCACCTGCATACACCAGAACTCGTACATTTACGTCACCAACCATTACACCATTTGTATCCGTACATGCTTACCTAGCAAGTTTATCCATTAGTGGAGTTGATCGGCCTATTTCCACAGTTTATGATTTTTGAGCGCGACGTCATCAGGCTTAGTCCTGAGAAGGACTGTTTTCGCACTTGACTACTCTCAGATTCGAACTTGGTACCTTTCACTTACTAGTCTGACACCTTTGCCGCTGAGCCACTGAGTAATCCAATATATGTATATATATATATATATATATATATATATATATATATATATGTTTTAGAACTTATATAACCTACCATGCGAATGCGGCAGAGCATACATAGGAGAGAGCAGTAGACCACTCAAAGTGAGAACGCAGGAACATAAGAACAACGTCCGCAAGGGCGAAACAGAAAAATCAAGACTCGCCGAACATGTCTGGAACGAAGACCACCGCATCCAATGGGATAACATACAGATAGTGGCAAAGGACGAGAACACAACTCGTCGAAAACTCAAAGAAGCCACATACATCGCACTAGCAGAAAATCCAATAAGCCAAGCTAGTGTAGAAATGAAATCCATATGGATGCGCGAAGAGCTTAAACGCAATACACTTGCGCAAGAAGTTACTGCGCAACATGCGCAATAAACTTCTGCTCAATATATTACTCAGTCGCTCAGCGGTAAAGGTGTCAGACTAGTAAGTGAAAGGTACTAAGTTCGAATCTGAGAGTAGTCAAGTGCTTATTAACATATGAATTCGACTCAAGTGCGAAAACAGTCATTCTCAGGACTAAGCCTGATGACGGAAGCAGAGTCCGCTTCCGAAACGTCGCGCTCAAAGAGCATAAACTGTGGAAATAGGCCGATCAACTCCACTAATTGGAAACCACAGTTACAAAACACTTATAATACAGAAGTTTATCCATTCATACATTGAACAACCACGGTGACATCACACAACCTTGTCGCATTCCTTGCCCAATATTAAAGGATTCACTCACACCTGCTCGCACCATAACACATACCCGGCTACCGTTGTATACTATCCTTATTCCGTTTATTAGACCTTTATTTATGCCATATTCATTTAATATTTGCCACCGCTTCTCCCTATTCACTCTTTCGTATGCTTTCTCCAGATTTACAAACGCACAGTACAGCTTCCTTTTTACACTTAAACACTTTTCGATCACCTGCTGGAGAGCAACTCTGATCAAGACATCCTCTCTTTGGCATAAGCCACACTGCACATCCCAATTTTATTAATAATAATAAATTTATTCCTCTGTAGTTCTTGCAGTCACTCTTGTTTCCCTTACCCTTATACAGTGGTACAATGATCGCGCTATTCCAATCTTTCGGCACTTTCCACACTTAAGGCATACATTGAGTAATTCACACAATCTTTGTATAAGATTTGCACCTCCATACTTTAGCATTTCACCATTGATTTGATCTACGCTGCTCCTTTACCGTTTTTCAACCTTCCTACCGTTCTCTCTACCTCATTTATCCTAATATCCTTCTCAGCTTGATTCACCATTCCTTCTACATTCTCCTTATTTAACCCTGCAGTCTTATTTTCCTCACTACTGTACAGTTTTCCGAAATATTCTTGACCGCATTTCCTCACTTCACAATCGTCCTGCATTATTTCTTTGCTCGTATTCATTACTTCTGCAGAGTTCCGTCTTGGGCCCCTTTTGTATTTTTGACCAATTTCCAGAAAAGTTTTTGTTTTTCCCTCAAAATTATGCTGCATTTTCTCTCCTTCCACAGTCATCACTTCCTCTTTACTTGGTCTCACTGTCTCCTTCGCTTCGTTGTTTATTAATCGGTACACCTCATACAATCGCTTTTTCTCAGTCTCATTTTTTGCAGCAATCATTGCCACGTATGCATCTTTTTTCTTACATACTGCCTTTTTTTACCGATTCATTCCACCAAGCAGTTTTAATTGTGGTAGAACGAGCCATCGGATTTTAATGATATCTGATATGCTAGTTTTTGATGTGATGACTGTTACATCAAAAACTAGCATATCAGATTTCATTAAAATCCGATGGCTTGTTCTACCACAATTAAAAGGTTTGAAACTTTGTTTGACGAATCATCATCATTTCATCCCATAAATGTTTTAATGGTTATCGCAACGATGTGAACAGCGAAATTTTTGTCCCAACAGACTCCAACTGCAAACAAAGTTCCTCAATATGACGGATCCGAAATACCGCATAGGATCTACTACACTACGGAGTTTGAACGAACACATAAACGTGATAGATAACCCAAAGTTTTGTAACATTTCATGCGTGTACGGATTTTGCGTAATTACTAAGTGAGAGTGGGAACTATGACATTAATCTTTTGTAACAGTTGCAGAAGCGACGCGATAGAAAAATAAAGTTGAACATTTGCGATTTTCTGACAAAGTTTGGTTTTGTGCCAAAGTATGAGAGTGCATAAATTTTTACTTTATTACAAATTTAAATTGTTTAATAGTTGGCCGGGGCGGAAATAATAAAAATTCTTTTTTTCAAAATTTGATAGATAACGTAGCAATAAAATATTATAGAGCTTGCTTATAAAAATGTTTAAATTGATCTCGCTATTGTGCCTTAAACAAGCTTCACACTTGGTTCTGATCCGTCTTATTGCGTTTAGAATAACAACAGTCCTCAACTGCAGTTCCATAATACCTCTGTCAACGGCAGTGCATAGATCCGCCAGAGTTTGATATTGGGTTCGTTAAAACTTATTCTTAAGATATTCCCACAGAAAGACATCTAGAACTGACTAATTTTGGAGACCTGGGTGGTCATCTCACAGGTCCATTTGTTCCTATCCAGGAGCCTGGAAAGTTTATAACAATTTGGACGGTGTAGGTAGGAGCGCCGTCGTCTTGTATATATAATTGATTTAAGTGTGCACACCATACATGCACATCACCTTCTATTTCGGGTACACTATTTTCCAAAATTTGCAGATATCTATTGGCAGTAAGGCCTACGTCAAAAGCTTAATATACATTTTTACTACCAAATATGAAACAAGATACATTAAAGCCAAACCTTCCTTGTCATTCTCGTGGAAATAATGCATGTGGGTTATCCTCAGACTAAATCTATTATTTTGGCGATTAAATATACTGGCGCTGCTAAAGTGCACCTCATCAGACCAAACAAGAAATCTTTCAAAATGTTCACATTTTGTAAATACCAATTACAAAATTGTCTACAGCGTTTTGCATTGCCCAAAGGTGAGGTTGAGACCATATGAAATTTATATTTGTTTGCATTTCCGTTACAATTTATGTAACAAACAAGCATGTTATTATATTCTTGAATTACGGTTTCGTGGTGTTCTCAGTAAGCTCAAGAATCACATTTATACCACTTTATGCACAGTTGAATAACATTACAACATGTTTTCATAACTACGTTAACCGTGTCTCGTGTACCCATATCTACACTATATCTAATACACAACACTTTTTCCATTCCAAATAAGGCTAAACATAGGTATACTACTAAGGATCTAATTTACAAGGTTTCTTAATTACTCTACCCAATCTAGAGGTGTAAAGTTCTCTAGCAGACGTCGGTGAAATATTTATTTTTTATTTTTTTAGGAATATGTTCTACAACCGGTCCACGAATCTTAATGCTTATTGGTGCACCCATAATGGAACGTCATATTCGGTTGAGCCACTTGGTGCAATCATTTCTGTCGGTTCAAGGTATGCTTCGCTAATATGATGTGCATGAGCTAGCTTCATGGTGTCACGAACCCATAGTAAGTAGGTTACCAGACTAATCATGTTGTAGATTTTCCCTTTTGTTCATCCAGATGATTTACCGTGCACTAAAACATCTTGGTCTTCTACGAGTTCGCGTAGATTCCCCTACTTTACCCTTCATATTCTTTCACATCCTTCCTCTTTTCTTGAAATTGATTTTTGCCTCTCCCTTTTAAAATTGTAATTCTAGTCCTTGGTGTTTGTTTGAAAATCATTTCAGCAGGGCTTGCTTCATTTGTATATGTCGGTGAAGATCTAAATTTTAACAAAGAATTGCTTACTTGATGTTGTACTGAAATATTTGTACAGGCTTGGTTATATTCATATAACTGCTTCTTGAAATTATTCTCAAATGTCTCCACAAAACGCTCTGTCAACTCGTCTGAATAAGGATGGAAGGGTGAAAAAACTTACATCTCATTCCATTCGTTTTACAGAAGCCACCTCCATTAGATGGGGGACCATTGTCAGACGTTAGTTCTTCAGGCAATCCAAACAAACGTTTTTCGCAATCTATAGTATCAGTCCCATTTATTCCATTCATGATATAGATATCTATATATTCGTAATTACTACCCACAATCAATGGAAAATTATACTTCTAGTAGTGAAATAAATCAATGTGGACTCTCGTCCAGTTCTTGGAAGTTTTAGGTCAAGGAGTAAAAGGTACTTGCACTAGCTTTCTGATGAGTCTGATAAGGTTCACACATTTTTAAATAGACGTCGCAATCGATGGTTGGCTTCCAGACCTCATTTCGAGCAAGAAGTTTCATTCTAACTGTACCTACATGTTACTCATATAGTAATTCTAAAACCTTACTTCTTAAATCATAGGGTATAATAATTCGATTTCCCCAAAATAAGCAATTATTTTTGACAGACAATTCCGATTTCTTTGAAAAATATGGTTTAGTAGTTGGTTAGGATTTTTATTTGGCCAACATCTTGTTATTAAATCGACAACTTTATTCAGTACTTTGTCTTGTTTAGTGCTTGTGACAATGTTTTAATGGTAATTCATAAAATGTTGAAAATGAATAAATTGGTTCACTAATGAAATATTTTCCCGGAAATCTGGACCAAGCGTTTGCATGAGCTAAATAGATAGTTCAACTGTCCACTTCTGCAAACGTGATGCTGTTAGAATCGGTATATTGGTTTTTGATTCAAATATCGCTTTGGTAGGCTGATTATCTGTTACCAACATGAATTTCCTGCCATCCATATATATATATATATATATATATATATATATATATATATATATATAATATATAATATAGGGTGAGTTTTTTCATTGGTATCTCGGAAACTACAAGAGATAAAGATTCAGTTAAATGGGGAAATAGTTGCAGTTTTATGAACCTAAATTAACGATATTTTCAGTTGTTGGAAAAAGTTCATGGGTTACTAGATATTTAAAAAACTAAAATTGTGCATTTTATTTAATTCTAAATAAGTCTGCTATTATCGATTTGAGTCAAAAATGTAGGGGAAAGAATAGTAGTGTTTTTTATACTTTATCTACTGGCGTCGTCAGTTTTGTTCTATCTCTTGTTATTCCAAAGTTATGATATAAACTTTTGTTTTTTAAATGGAAGGTATAGTAGGCTGTCTTTATCAGATGTTTATATATATATATATATATATATATATATATATATATATATATATATATATATATATATATATATATATATATAATTATATATTATATATATATATATATATATATATATATATATATATATATATATATATATATTATATATTTATATAAAGGGTGTCTCAGAAACATGTTGCCAAACTTTAGGGGTTATAAAGGCCGATGAATTAAGTACTTTTGCCTTATAAACGTGTAAAGTATCCGAAATGAGTCGTTAAGGCACTAGACGAAGAAGTGTTAAAAATTGCAGAATGTTCGCATTTACGACTTTTGTATTTTTAATATTTATTAAATAAGAAAACAATAAAACATTATATTAGTCGGCTGGCCAGTTAACAGGTCCACCTCGTCCAATCCACCTCTCAGGAAATTGTAAAGTTAGGTGGTCCCACGTTGCAGTAAAATGCGCCAGCTCCGTCGTGCTGATACTACTTTCACGAATGTCCAATGGAACATTTTCAAGCAACTCAGGGAGAACTTCTTGTAGGAATGTTAGGTAGATTTGACCATTTAAACGTGGAGGTAGTAGGTACGGTCCAATAATATGATCTCCTACTATGCCAGCCCACACGTTAATAGAGAACTGATACTGGTTAGACTTCTGAAATGTTCCATGAGGATTTTGGTTGCTCCAAATGTGACTATTACGGCTATTGAAGTAACCTTCTCTAGTAAAGCAAGCTTCATCGCTAAATAGAATAACTGAGCTAAAATCGAACTGTCGAGCGCATTTTTCCAAATACCAGCGACAAAAGTTTACTCTTGGACCGTAATCCCGTTGGGTCAAACTGTGTACTTTTGAAGATGATAAGGGTATAGCAATTGTTCATGAAGTACACGCCATACTGATGCCCTTGTATTTCCAGTTTGATTTGCTATTGCTCGCACACTAGTGGAGGGTTTTCCTTCCACTCGCCGAATACTTCTTCTTCCATCTCCACCGAACGAGCCGTTCTTTGCTGACCCGTACCTCCATTTCGTTTAAAATTTCCTTTTCTCTTAAACGAAGGTGTAATGAAACGAATAATCTGCGAGATGGATGGCGACGATTGGGAAACCGACCAGCGTAGATCCGTGCAGCTTCCTGCTATTGCATCTTGCTTCTCCATAAATCAGATGCATATCAGCCATTTCCTCAAAACTAAAATGTTCCATAGTAAAGAATTCTTCTTTACTTAAATTATCACTTTAAAATAACTACTTTTGAAATTTACAAAATCAAAGTGACATTCAAAATTTGAACAATTTTGATAATTGAAGAAAAGTTCTTTGCTATGAAACATTTCAGTTTTGAGGAAATGGAAAAAAATTTTAAACCAAATGTAGGTACAAGTCAGCAAAGAACGACTCGATCAATGGAGATGGAAGAAAAACAAAATTTAAAAAACTTATCAATGAAGCTTGTTTTACTAGAGACAGTTACTTCAAAGACCGCAATACTCATATTTGGAGCAACCAAAATCGTGTCGATGGCCGCAATTTTGAACAACTAATATAATGTTTTATTGTTTTTCTTATTTAATAAATATTAAAATACAAAAGTCGTAAATGCGAACATTCTGCAATTTTTAACACTTCTTCGTCTAGTGCCTTAACGACTCATTTCCGGACATACGTTTATAAGGCAAAAGTACTTAATTCATCGGCCTTTATAACCCCTAAAGTTTGGCAACATGTTTCTGAGACACCCTTATATATATATATATATATATATATATATATATATATATATATATATATATACACACATGTGAAATTTCCATACAGCAACCATGATGGCTAAAGCTTCTTTGGGTATGTGTATAATTTCGTTGATTTTCGGATAACGTGCTAGAGCAAAACACTCCTGTCCATCGATGATGTGATTCTTGACTGTTCCGGTTCCATATGGTGACGCATCAGATGCATAACAATTTGTTTCCGTCGGTCAAAATGTATCAAAGCAGCGTTGTTTATCAACAGTTCTTTACAATTATTAAAGGCAACTTTGCATTCAGGTGATTATATAAAAACCCCATTTTTCTTTTCCAGATCATATCAGGTACATGACACTAAATTGATGATCATATTAGATGTTTCTTAATAAATGAGGATTTTTCCAATGCCAGGGGCTTTCCCTGTTAAATATAATATATACCAAAATGTACAAAAGTACTTGGAGACCGTGTGCAGGGTACAAAATTAAGATACGACATGTATCAGAACGCAGAAGAAACGGAAATGAACTCCGAATCTCCTTGCGTATTAAAAAAAATTGATGTGTCTAAATACTAATTACGGACGATAAAAATATCTACACGGAGATTCGTAATTATGTACACTAAAGAGAAAATATCGACATATACCCATATTTAATTATTGAGAGAAAAAAACCAATACCAACGTAATGTAAATATATTTACCTACCAATAATAACACAAACTCAAAACTTAAATTAAGGTAACGATAGCCAAGAATTGGGACGTTACATAATGTTTTCTAACTCATCACATTTCCATTTCTTTCCTAAAATTAAACAAACAATTTTTTCCCTACAATATCTACTGCTGTGTGGTGTCAATTGATACAACTTGACGTTTACAAAAATACACGAGGAATAAAATGTAACGTCTAAATTATAATAAATATGTACTAATAAGACATTACATCTACTAAATAAATACCTACCAGCCATTTTCAATAAATATTTTCACAAAATCACAAAGTCTGGTAACGGTAACAAAACAAGCTTACGATTGAACGACCATCTGTCGGAGATTTCAAGAACATTACCCATATAATTTAATAATATAAATTTTTCCCCTAGATGGCTGTGCTGCATTAGTATTTATGAGGTGGTATTGGTGAAATACCGCACCGCAGCAGTAATATGATTTTTTAGAAGTGTGGTCATGGAGAAATTAAAAAAGGGAGAGGGTCCAAAACATATATGCTAGTTGTCATACCGTTTTAGCTTCTGCGCAAGATTATACGCGCATGGGGGCGCTAGAATAGGCAGAACTAAAACGACAGTCACGTCCACCAGCAACCCGCACACACGATGCATAGCATTTCCCTTTCGTTCCGTTCGCCGTTCGGCTTAGACGATTAACATCAACCGGCCGTCATTAACATTTTTATAAAATTAAATAAATTATACACCTATGCATTTTGGCCTATCCCGATATCATAATAATTTGTGATAAATTATTAATGATTCCATTAAATAGGTAAGAATATCCTATTAATTATAAAAATAATAATTTTTAAAGCTAATCTAACCTCACGATTATCAAATTACTTTTGAACTTATTCGTTCATAACAAAAACTTATAATAACTCACAATGAACTATTTTCAAACAAGCCCCTAGATCTGACTCATAGCTGAAATAAAAAATTTACAGAAAAGTGATTAACTGAAAAACTAAAAAGATACCTCAGCCTTTCTTTTATTATTATACATATGTATAAGATTTAACCCTCTAGTGCCTCACTCCGCCTAGAGGCGGGTTATATTTCATCCCATTTAAAACAGCTGTACACTAATATTTTATAATTAAATACCCAAGGTTGCCTGGAGGCTCTTTCCTTTTAACCATATGTAACATGTGTAGGTATGAGACCGAACACGCCTCCTTCACAAGTTTAGTTAAGCGGCAAACTTGAGGGAGGACAGTAGTGTAAATTATTGCAAGTTTTTAAAAATTACGAAAACATAGTTGTAGTGCTCAGAACTGAAAATAAAAATTATTGGTAAGGTTGTTGTTTATTATGTTACGAAAAAGTGTTTGAAAACCAAATTTGCTTAGGTAATAAAAAGTAGTACGTACCAAATAGCACTCGCCGCCTTGAGGCGGACATGTACAGGCAAGTATAAATGTTTGGCACTTTATTTGTTATTTGCGTTGATTACTGGGATCGATTTAGGTATCATGTATTATCTATAATTCTAAGTATGAATCGGAACGAGAAACGTAAACGTGATATTTTAAAATTATCCGAAGAAGATGTTTATGGATTATTAGATTCAATTGACTCCAGTGAACTGAACACTGGCACTGAAGAGGATAACTTAGACGATAGCGATGCAGAAATTGATTACAACTACAATACCGACAATTTGAATTCATCTTTTGTACGAAATGAGCATGTGGAAACTGTTCAAACTTGTTGAGCCATGTCTGATTCAGCATTAGAAGAAGGTATTGAGGGTGCTCTAAGTGATGGTCAAATATGCAAATGATTGTCCCGACAGAGCCTTCGCTTGAGGCTGAAATACCGTCAACATCTTTTCACAATCATTCACATACTCCAAATATTGCCTAAGTTAGTGAACTACCCTCCAATCAGTGTACTGACCTTTCATTACGCTTTACCACATTTGTAAGACCTTCTGATGAAATAGATTCTAATAGTTCACAATTTAAAATAATATAATATAATAATATTCAACGTACAACAAGTTCAATTTAAAGGAATTGAAGAACTACCTGAGCGCCTTTATGAACTAAAAACCCCTTATGACTGTTTAAAATACTTCGCACATAACGATTTATTCTAGCTTATGACAAGAATTCGGTTCGAAGAAATAGGTCGTTATTTACACTTTAATGACAACACAAAAACGTTGCCAAAAGATCATTTTGATCCAATATTCAAGATTCGACCAATAATAGATTATATGAATAAAAAGTTTCAATCGGTGCCAATGAGGCACTGATGTGTGGATGAACAAATGTGCTGCACGAAAATAGTTTCACACTTGCGTCAGTACATGCCTAAGAAATCGCGTAAGTGGGGTATGGAACTATTTGTCCTATGCGATTCTTATGGTTACACTTATGGTTTGAAGAGGGTATCTTTCATTAAATTTACATTTCACCTATTACAAGGTCTACACATTATTATTACATATATGAATATAAAACATGTTAAATTTATTTGTTTATGACACATTCTTACACTTAATTTTCAATACATTTCTATTTAACCTTTCAAGCATATTATTATCTCCTAAACCCACATTTTTTTCCATATTATGTATCTACGCTAAAGATTACAAAGTTTACACCTGCTTATTTTTATTTATTAACTCCAAGCTGCGTCATTTTTCTATTCACTTCAAACAGATCTAAATCTAGTTTTAATTCTTTTGTTTTGTTGAATAGTTCTTTAAGAGTCCTCTTTCTCTCGTCAATACTCTTAATACTTTTTCTATACTTTCTCTTCTTATCGTGCGTACTACTTTTGTCAGTTGCGCTAAGAAAAAGTTTACTGAATCGTGCGCACCAAAAGAAGCCTTTTATTACAAATCTGCATCCTGTAAAACCTCGTACCTAGACAATTTGGCATTTCTCAGAAATGTAATATGATACCCCTGCAGGTCAATAATCTTTGACTTTGAAAATTCTATTTTTAGATTTATAAGAATATATGAATTTACTTGGTGTCATACGGCTAACAAATCATATATACAACTTACTGCTCGCCGGTTGTACAAGGACCGGTTTCAAATAGAGTCTTTTCAGAGCGAAGGCTGTTCGACGAAGTTGATAGAAACTTGCGTCATAACAAAAACATCTAATAAAAACTTAGGCCCTGGAAAGTATATCCATGGCTGCATAGTTTCGAACTGTACGAACAAATTTTATTTTCCAGTAACTGACTGCACTTATAAAATAAATCATTTTTAAATTTCCTTCCAAAAACATAAAACGAAGACATGAATGGTTTAAAATTTTAAATATAGAATTTACCGACATACAAATATTCATATGCGAAGACCATTTTGAAAAAGTCTATTTTCAGATACATTTAAAAACGACTATTAAAATATGCAGTACCTAGCTTTTGAGGTCTGATAAGGTTCACAATTTTAAATAGACGTCACAATCGATGTTTGGCCTCCAGACCTCATTTCGAGCAAGAAGTTTCATTCTAACTGTACCTCTATATGTTACTCATATAGTAATTCTAAAACCTTACTTTTAAATCATAGGGTATAATAATTTGATTTCCCAAAATAAGCAATTATTTTTGACAGACAATTCCGATTTCTTTGAAAAATATGGTTTAGTACTTGGTTAGGATTTTTATTTGGCCAACATCTTGTTATTAAATCGCCAACTTTATTCAGTACTTTGTCTTGTTTAGTGCTTCTGACAATGTTTTAATGGTAATTCATAAAATGTTGAAAATGACTAAATCGGTTCACTAATGAAATATTTTCCCGGAAATCTGGACCATGTGTTTGCATGAGCTAAATAGATAGTTCAACTGGCCACTTCTGCAAACGTGATGCTGTTAGAATCGATATATTGGTTTTTGATTCAAATATCGCTTTGGTAGGCTGATTATCTGTTACCAACATGAATTTCCTGCCATCCATATATATATATATATATATATATATATATATATATATATATATATATATATATATTAAGGTGAGTTTTTTCATTGGTATCTCGGAAACTACAAGAGATAAAGATTCGGTTAAATGGGAAATAGTTGCAGTTTTATGAACCTAAATTAACGATATTTTCAGTTGTTGGAAAAAGTTCATGGGTTACTAGATATTTAAAAAACTAAAATTGTGCATTTTATTTAATTCTAAATAAGTCTGCTATTATCGATTTGAGTCAAAAATGTAGGGAAAGAATAGTAGTGTTTTTATACTTTATCTACTGGCGTCGTCAGTTTTGTTCTATCTCTTGTTATTCCAAAGTTATGATATAAACTTTTGTTTTTTAAATGGAAGGTATAGTACTGTCTTTATCAGATGTAGTTATATATATATATATATATATATATATATATATATATATATATATATATATATATATATATATATATATATATATATATATATATATATATATATATATATATATATATATATATATATATATATATATATATATATATATATATATATATATATACAGGGTGTCTCAGAAACATGTTGCCAAACTTTAGGGTTATAAAGGCCGATGAATTAAGTACTTTTGCCTTATAAACGTGTAAACGTATGTCCGAAATGAGTCGTTAAGGCACTAGACGAAGAAGTGTTAAAAATTGCAGAATGTTCGCATTTACGACTTTTGTATTTTTAATATTTATTAAATAAGAAAAAAATAAAACATTATATTAGTCGGCTGGCCAGTTAACAGGTCCACCTCGTCCAATCCACCTCTCAGGAAATTGTAAAGTTAGGTGGTCCCGCACGTTGCGAGTAAAATGCGCCGGGCTCCGTCGTGCTGATACTCTTTCTACGACGAATGTCCAATGGAACATTTTCAAGCAACTCAGGGAGAACTTCTTGTAGGAATGTTAGGTAGATTTGACCATTTAAACGTGGAGGTAGTAGGTACGGTCCAATAATATGATCTCCTACTATGCCAGCCCACACGTTAATAGAGAACTGATACTGGTTAGACTTCTGAAATGTTCCATGAGGATTTTGGTTGCTCCAAATGTGACTATTACGGCTATTGAAGTAACCTTCTCTAGTAAAGCAAGCTTCATCGCTAAATAGAATAACTGAGCTAAAATCGAACTGTCGAGCGCATTTTTCCAAATACCAGCGACAAAAGTTTACTCTTGGACCGTAATCCCGTTGGGTCAAACTGTGTACTTTTGAAGATGATAAGGGTATAGCAATTGTTCATGAAGTACACGCCATACTGATGCCCTTGTATTTCCAGTTTGATTTGCTATTGCTCGCACACTAGTGGAGGGTTTTCCTTCCACTCGCCGCAATACTTCTTCTTCCATCTCCACCGAACGAGCCGTTCTTTGCTGACCCGTACCTCCATTTCGTTTAAAATTTCCTTTTCTCTTAAACGAAGGTGTAATGAAACGAATAATCTGCGAGATGGATGGCGACGATTGGGAAACCGACCAGCGTAGATCCGTGCAGCTTCCTGCTATTGCATCTTGCTTCTCCATAAATCAGATGCATATCAGCCATTTCCTCAAAACTAAAATGTTCCATAGTAAAGAATTCTTCTTTACTTAAATTATCACTTTAAAATAACTACTATTTGAAATTTACAAAATCAAAGTGACATTCAAAATTTGAACAATTTTTGATAATTGAAGAAAAGTTCTTTGCTATGAAACATTTCAGTTTTGAGGAAATGGAAAAGGAAATTTTAAACCAAATGTAGGTACAAGTCAGCAAAGAACGACTCGATCAATGGAGATGGAAGAAAAACAAAATTTAAAAAGCTTATCAATGAAGCTTGTTTTACTAGAGACAGTTACTTCAAAGACCGCAATACTCATATTTGGAGCAACCAAAATCGTGTCGATGGCCGCAATTTTGAACAACTAATATAATGTTTTATTGTTTTTCTTATTTAATAAATATTAAAAATACAAAAGTCGTAAATGCGAACATTCTGCAATTTTTAACACTTCTTCGTCTAGTGCCTTAACGACTCATTTCCGGACATACGTTTATAAGGCAAAAGTACTTAATTCATCGGCCTTTATAACCCCTAAAGTTTGGCAACATGTTTCTGAGACACCCTGTATATATATATATATATATATATATATATATATATATATATATATATATATATATACACACACTTGTGAAATTTCCATACAGCAACCATGATGGCTAAAGCTTCTTTTGGGTATGTGTATAATTTCGTTGATTTTCGGATAACGTGCTAGAGCAAAACACTCCTGTCCATCGATGATGTGATTCTTGACTGTTCCGGTTCCATATGGTGACGCATCAGATGCATAACAATTTGTTTCCGTCGGTCAAAATGTATCAAAGCAGCGTTGTTTATCAACAGTTCTTTACAATTATTAAAGGCAACTTTGCATTCAGGTGATTATATAAAAACCCCATTTTTCTTTTCCAGATCATATCAGGTACATGACACTAAATTGATGATCATATTAGATGTTTCTTAATAAATGAGGATTTTTCCAATGCCAGGGCTTTCCTGTTAAATATAATATATACCAAAATGTACAAAGTACTTGGAGACCGTGTGCAGGGTACAAAATTAAGATACGACATGTATCAGAACGCAGAAAAACGGAAATGAACTCCGAATCTCCTTGCGTATTAAAAAAAATTGATGTGTCTAAATACTAATTACGGACGATAAAAATATCTACACGGAGATTCGTAATTATGTACACTAAAGAGAAAATATCGACATATACCCATATTTAATTATTGAGAGAAAAAACCAATACCAACGTAATGTAAATATAATTACCAATAAGACAAATTCAAAACTTAAATTAAGGTAACGATAGCCAAGAATTGGCACGTTACACATATTTTCTAACTCACCATATTTTCATTTCTTTCCTAAAATAAAATAAACATATTTTTCCTTACAATATTTACTGCTGTGTGGTGATTGAATTGATACCACTTGATGTTTATCAAAAATACATGAGCAATAAAATGTAACGTCTATATTAATAAATATGTACTAATAAGACATTACATTTACTAAATAAATACCTACCAGTCATTTTGAATAAATACTTCAAAAAAATCACAAAGTCTGGTAACGGTAACAAAACAAGCTTACGATTGAACGACCATCTGTCGGAGATTTCAAGAACATTACCCATATAATTTAATAATATAAATTTTTCCCCTAGATGGCTGTACTACATTAATATTTATGAGGTTGTATTGGTGAAATACCGCACCGCAACAGTAATACGATTTTTGAGAAGTGTGGTCATGGAGAAATTAAAAAAGGGAGAGGGTCCAAAACATATATGCTAGTTGTCATACCGTTTTAGCTTCTGCGCAAGATTATACGCGCATGGGGGCGCTAGAATAGGCAGAACTAAAACGACAGTCACGTCCACCAGCAACCCGCACACACGATGCATAGCATTTCCCTTTCGTTCCGTTCGCCGTTCGGCTTAGACGATTAACATCAACCGGCCGTCATTAACATTTTTATAAAATTAAATAAATTATACACCTATGCATTTTGGCCTATCCCGATATCATAATAATTTGTGATAAATTATTAATGATTCCATTAAATAGGTAAGAATATCCTATTAATTATAAAAATAATAATTTTTAAAGCTAATCTAACCTCACGATTATCAAATTACTTTTGAACTTATTCGTTCATAACAAAAACTTATAATAACTCACAATGAACTATTTTCAAACAAGCCCCTAGATCTGACTCATAGCTGAAATAAAAAATTTACAGAAAAGTGATTAACTGAAAAACTAAAAAGATACCTCAGCCTTTCTTTTATTATTATACATATGTATAAGATTTAACCCTCTAGTGCCTCACTCCGCCTAGAGGCGGGTTATATTTCATCCCATTTAAAACAGCTGTACACTAATATTTTATAATTAAATACCCAAGGTTGCCTGGAGGCTCTTTCCTTTTAACCATATGTAACATGTGTAGGTATGAGACCGAACACGCCTCCTTCACAAGTTTAGTTAAGCGGCAAACTTGAGGGAGGACAGTAGTGTAAATTATTGCAAGTTTTTAAAAATTACGAAAACATAGTTGTAGTGCTCAGAACTGAAAATAAAAATTATTGGTAAGGTTGTTGTTTATTATGTTACGAAAAAGTGTTTGAAAACCAAATTTGCTTAGGTAATAAAAAGTAGTACGTACCAAATAGCACTCGCCGCCTTGAGGCGGACATGTACAGGCAAGTATAAATGTTTGGCACTTTATTTGTTATTTGCGTTGATTACTGGGATCGATTTAGGTATCATGTATTATCTATAATTCTAAGTATGAATCGGAACGAGAAACGTAAACGTGATATTTTAAAATTATCAGAAGGAAATGTGTATGGATTATTAGATTCAATTGACTCCGATGAGCTGAATACCGACACTGAAGAGGATAACTTAGACGATAGCGATGCAGAAATTGATTATGACTACAATAACGACAATTTGAATTCATCTTCTGTACGAAATGCGCATGTGGAAACTGTTCAAACTTGTTGAGCCATGTTTGATTCAGCATTAGAGGAAGGTATTGAGGGTGCTCTAAGTGATGGTCCGATATGCAAATCATCGTCCCGACAGAGCCTTCGCTTGAGGCTGAAATACCGTCAACTTCCTTTGACAATAATTCACATACTCCAAATATTGCCGGAGTTACTGAACCACCCTCCAATCAGTGTACTGACCTTCCATCACGTCTCACCACATTTGAAGGATCTTCTGACGAAATAGATTCTAATAGTTCACAATTTAAAATAATATAATATAATAATATTCAACGTAAAACAAGTTCAATTTAAAGGAAGTGAAGAACTACCTGAGCGCCTTTATGAACTAAAAACCCCTTATGACTGTTTAAAATACTTCGCACATAACGATTTATTCTAGCTTATGACAAGAATTCGGTTCGACGAAATAGGTCGTTATTTACACTTTAATGACAACACAAAAACGTTGGCAAAAGATCATTTTGATCCTGTATTCAAGATTCGACCAATAATAGATTATATGAATAAAAAGTTTCAATCGGTGCCAATGAGGCACTGATGTGTGGATGAACAAATGTGCTGCACGAAAATAGTTTCACACTTGCGTCAGTACATGCCTAAGAAATCGCGTAAGTGGGGTATGGAACTATTTGTCCTATGCGATTCTTATGGTTACACTTATGGTTTGAAGAGGGTATCTTTCATTAAATTTACATTTCACCTATTACAAGGTCTACACATTATTATTACATATATGAATATAAAACATGTTAAATTTATTTGTTTATGACACATTCTTACACTTAATTTTCAATACATTTCTATTTAACCTTTCAAGCATATTATTATCTCCTAAACCCACATTTTTTTCCATATTATGTATCTACGCTAAAGATTACAAAGTTTACACCTGCTTATTTTTATTTATTAACTCCAAGCTGCGTCATTTTTCTATTCACTTCAAACAGATCTAAATCTAGTTTTAATTCTTTTGTTTTGTTGAATAGTTCTTTAAGAGTCCTCTTTCTCTCGTCAATACTCTTAATACTTTTTCTATACTTTCTCTTCTTATCGTGCGTACTACTTTTGTCAGTTGCGCTAAGAAAAAGTTTACTGAATCGTGCGCACCAAAAGAAGCCTTTTATTACAAATCTGCATCCTGTAAAACCTCGTACCTAGACAATTTGGCATTTCTCAGAAATGTAATATGATACCCCTGCAGGTCAATAATCTTTGACTTTGAAAATTCTATTTTTAGATTTATAAGAATATATGAATTTACTTGGTGTCATACGGCTAACAAATCACATATACAACTTACTGCTCGCCGGTTGTACAAGGACCGGTTTGCAAATAGAGTCTTTTCAGAGCGAAGGCTGTTCGACGAAGTTGATAGAAACTTGCGTCATAACAAAAACATCTAATAAAAACTTAGGCCCTGGAAAGTATATCCATGGCTGCATAGTTTCGAACTGTACGAACAAATTTTATTTTCCAGTAACTGACTGCACTTATAAAAATAAATCATTTTTAAATTTCCTTCCAAAAACATAAAACGAAGACATGAATGGTTTAAAATTTTAAATATAGAATTTACCGACATACAAATATTCATATGCGAAGACCATTTTGAAAAAAGTCTATTTTCAGATACATTTAAAAAACGACTATTAAAATATGCAGTACCTATATTATGTTTAGGCATTAAGAATGTATGTTCTTCAATAAATAATACTTTAGAAAATACTGAAAAAAATTATTTTCCAGTATATAAAAAACCAAACACTTTTCCTAATAAAAATGTATCAACTACTGTTTCTAAAGTAAATATTATCAGCAATATTCAAATGTGCCCTCCTCAATGTCCTCCAAATTCATCTGCAACCAAACATTTTATTACCAATGAGGTGCATCTGCCAATTTCTTCTAACCAACCATCGACATCAAAAAATAGTAGTACCTCTCAGAAAAGTAAATTTTCGAACAAATACTTTAGCAAGGTTAGGGGAAACATGAGCAAAAAACCCAAGAAAACTTTATTTTTTTAATAAAACTCAAAAAAAAAATACAATATGTAAATCAAAATATAAATTAAAAAATTCAAAAAATGAGTTGAAAACAGCTTATGAGTTTTCTAAAAATAAAATTTTTGATGAATTGGGGATAAATTAGATCCAGCAGTATTTTTAAAAGTGCATTTTCAAATTTGAAAGTTAAAAGACCATTGTGGACCCTAAAGGATAATAAACATAAAGCTTTACTATATTTGACCCGCCTCATTTACTGAAAAATACCAGAAATGCACTTTTAAAATACAACATTAGACATTGTTTTCAAATAGACAGGAAAAAACATTCCAAGCTCTTAGGCGTATTAGAGAAGAATATCTAATTCCGAGAAAAAATAGACTAAAAATGAAAGTTTCAATAGCGGCTAGAACTTTGAGCTATACTGTTGCTGCCACTCTTGAAGAAATGGCAAGCAATCCAAATAACAATTTACCATCACAGTTTTAATGGTAGAACACCAAAGCCAGAGTGTGGAAAACCTTATTATAGGCGTTTATCAGATAAATCGCCTCATTTTGCACTCTGGAATAAACTTCTTCCAAAAATCAAAATTTGGGAATTTATATCTCCATCTGAGTCTTCTAAGTCCAAATCCAGAATGCCATTTAATATTGGTTGGTTAACAACTATAAATGCTACAAAAGGATTGAGGATGTATGGAGAAATATGGGTTTTACATTTTTAAGAACGCGTTCGCCTAATCAGGGCCCACTGGAAAATCAATTTTCATTCATAACGCATTTTGCGGCGGAAAATGCAAACCCAAACTGCTATCAATTTATTAGCTGCTTTAAAACATCTGTCTCAACAATTAAGTAACACCAAATTGCAATTGCGAGATGGAACCATCTTGAAAATTTGCAAAATTTTTCAAATGCAGATGTATCGAATGTTATAGATTTAAAAAAACTTTGAGCCCAATGAGATTGAAAATTTAATACTCCCATCCATTCATTTTGATTTTACAGACCATCATGATGCTAATACATACACTTATGTAGCCGGATATTTAATCAAAAAAAGTAAATTACATCTTGAATGTACACAATGTGCTAATAATTTGTTGACCGAAACAGTTGAACCCCAGCATATGGTTGTCTTATTTAAAGAATATACGGATAACGAAAACAGAGTGAATTATGTAAAAAAAGAAATTAGTATTTTTTACCCAAATTCATGACTGCGTTATGTATATAAGAATAAAGTTGGACACATATGGAAAATTTATTATTGATTTCTGAAAACTCTATTGGCGGTTCGATTCAGCATGTCTGACAACCAAAAAATCCATTGTGGCATATAGATTTGGCGGTAATTTTGAAAAATGTTAACTGTGATGCCGAAAAATGGGTCAAATTGACAAGATATTCAAAAATTGCATTAACAAAAGGTATTTATAATGCAACAAAGACCCCATATACCAATTTTTAACCAAATCAGAAAAAAAAAAAAAAAACATTTATTCCACTCTGCTTTTATTGCGAAACATCACAAAATCTTGTTTTACCTGGAAATAGTTTTAATAACAAAATTACATAATTTAAAATAAGAGGTGCACTTTCATCCTTATAAGCCGAAATATTTGATTTTTCCAAAGCCAACTTATTAAATTAAGAAATATCGCTAATTTCAAATGTACTAACCAATATTAAATTTAATAAGAATAAATAATGTGTTGTTAAGTTTTAATTACAAATATTAGTACATTTACATTTTATTTACCGGTTAAAAATATTAGATCAGCTCATGCACTTCAATATACAGGGCATGAACACAACCAGTAATGAGGCTAATCGTATTTTTTAAATTTTCCTCTCACAAATTGTCTATTTTACAAATATTTGATTAATTTTGATCTAAAATTATGTAATTTATGTTGTTAAAACTATTTCCAGGTAAAACAAGATTTTATGATGTTTCGTAATAAAAGCAGAGGGAATAAATGGTATTTTTATATTTTTTTCTGATTTGGTTGAAAATTGGTATATGGGTCTTTGTTGCATTCTAGGTACATTTTCTTAATACAATTTTTCGATATCTTGTCAATTTGACCCATTTTTCGGCATCACAGTTAACATTTTTCAAAATTTATGGTCACTGACAAATGTCACAATAGATTTTTTTGTTGTCAAACATACAGAAATTTCAATAATTTTTCCCATGTGTCCAAGTTTATGGCGGTCACTGTATTACCCAAATATGGGTACTTAAAAAATAAAATAAAAATAATTTTAAAAAGTCATTTGGATTTTGATTGGTGTGCTTGTGTAGAACATAAAGAAACACTGCAACATTTTATACTTGAAGTTTCTATCGAACTTTTAATAAAAAAGTATTTTATGACGATATTTATAGAAATTTTCTGTCTAATAAAAAAACCGGACTTGAACAGAAAAAATTAAAAACGATTAAACACCTATAAAAATATTTTAATTGAAATTTAGCTAGAAAAGTAAGTTAGGTATTTGTTTGTTTTGTTTTTCTTTCCTTATTTTCGTTACAAATTCGAATATTTTTTATTTATTTTTACATTTCAAATGTATTCTATTTTCTTTTGATATATCTCCCTAACTAATAACTTTTCAGTCATTTTGTAAAATTTATTTCTAATCATGTTTCTTTTGTTTAAAAATAATTACTTTTGATTTTGTTTAAAAATGAAAATATTTTTTATTTGTTTAATTTTAGTAATTTTTTTTAATTAAGTATGTTCCTTTTATGTAAAAATAATTACATTTACTTTTTTTTTTGAAAATGAGAATATCTTTTATTTGTTTTTATATTTTAAATATATTATGTTTTGTTTTGATATCTTCCTTTTGTGCAAAAATATCTAAATTTACTGTTGTTAGGTACTTTTGATAATAAAATAATATTTTTTGTTTATTTCGTATTTTTATTTCCTGAAAACAAAATTCTGATAAAAACGTCAATTTAAATAAACCGCCTTATTTCTCGGTTGGAACTATAGCTTTATCGATTAATACGATCATTGTAGTTCGATAATCCCCCACTGGATCGCTTCGATCAAATGCTCTTCTTATTTTTAGTACGGAATCAGACACTCTCTTTTTTTTAATTTCTCTATGAGTGTGGTTTTGTAGTGATACCACAAAGCTTGAAAGGGTTAACGCCACGAACGACATGTTAGGTTATATTTTTACTGACTGTTTTGTTTTTCTTAAACTTACTGTTTTCTGGTTGCCAATTATTAATTATTGAATTACTGTAGCGTGGTGTTCTCAGTAAACTCAAGCATCAGATTTATATCACTTTATTCAATGTTGAACAACATTACAACACGTTTTCATAACTATGTTATTACACCTTATTAACTGTGTCTCATGTACCTACATTATACACTTTCTCTAATACACAACATTTGTCATATTTTCCTGCATTTCTAAATATATTAACTGTCATAATTAACAAGAATGCTTTTCCAACAATTAATATTAAATATTAGACAAATCAAATCAAATCATCAGAATAACAGACATAAACTGACAAAACTTCAGATTCCACCCCGACCAACTATTAAAAATATAAATTTGTAATAACGTAAGTTTTGAGCTTATGTTGAAAATAGTTTAATATATTTTTGAAAATCTGGATGCAAATGTAATCAAATTATGAAAAAATATCTCCCAAAATACATTTAAAAATCGTCCTGTACATCAACGAAGCGTGCCATGGAGATTTTGTTTACTTCATCTTTCGTTTTATAAAAAAGTAGCACCGGAACGCGCAAACTGTAACTTCTTTTCTTAAGCCGTTCTTGAGATGCCCCTCAAAACCTTCGAAATCAGGACACACTATACTTTAGGAGTGATTGCTGGAGACGGAATTTAAAATATTACTTGTTTTGCAATACGTCTCTAAACGGTTACAAGTCAACAATAAATATTAAATGTTCTGTGCTAATTATAAAAAACTAATTAAAATTTATTCCTTTTTTCATGTTAAGTGGAATAATCAGCGTACTGTTAATACATAATGATTTACTAATATCTTAAACGCACGATAAATATTCATAATTTGCAAATATGTATATACAATATATATATATATATATATATATATATATATATATATATATATATATACAGGGTTTTCAAAGTTAAGTCTGCAGTATTGCTAACTTTCTTATTAATAGAGCTGCGAAGTCGGTTAAATTAGCAAAATAGTGTGTTTTTTTACGCTGATTACGATGGTGGAAAACGAAAAACGATTGAACGTCGCATTCTCGAAAAATCGACGAAAACATACTTTTTTCTAATGGAACATCCTATATACAATACTCTCAGTGGATAGAGAATTAAATTCTGAGCAAAAGTTGTCATATGCATTTCTATCCTACAGTAAAAAATAAGGGAGATTTTGTCGATTTTTTAATTTCGTCAAGTAGGCTATGATTCGAAAGTAATCCTTTATTTTATGAATACGAACGGTCCTGTTCGTTGGCCTCCTCAGTTTCCAGACATATCCCCTTTGGACTTTTACTTGTGGGGATATTTAAAAAATGAATTGCATAAAAGACGTACAAATATCGAAGAACTCCAACAAACGATTATTCATATTATTAACAGTACTGATGCTAGAACTATTTTGAAGGCCACAAGACGCGTTTATAAGCACGTAGAAAAATGCATGGGACAAAGAGCCAAAGAGGAGACCTTTTCCAGCATTTAATTTGAGACCTGTTAATTAATTATTATTTAGAGCGTGTTCAAATTCATAAAATAAAGGATTACTTTCGAATCATAGCCCACTTGACATGAAATTAAAAAATCGGCAAAATCTCCCTTATTTTTTACTATAGGATAGAAATGCATATGACATTTGCTCAGAATTTAATTCTCTATCGACTAAGAATATTGTATACAGGGCGTTCCATTAGAAAAAAGTATGTTTTCGTCGATTTTTCGAGAATGCGACTTTCAATTGTTTTTCTTTTTCCACCATCGTAACCAGCGTAAAAAAACACTACTTTGCTAATTTAACCGACTTCGTAGCTCCATTAACAATAATGCAGACTTAACTTTGAAAACCCTGTATATATATATATATATATATATATATATATATATATATATATATATATATATATAGCACGAACGATGAAATAATTATCTACTCCACGCGTAAACCGGTAAATTCAAAAGTTTTAATTATATCGTAATCGGTAATATAAACTTTATTATTACTGAACATTACAAAAATTACCATAAAATTACAACAACCGCTTTCATAGATGCACAATGAAATAAAAAATTGTAAGTTCAAATTATGAATCATAGTTTTAAATTTCAAATTATACTTTCATTTTGAGTTAATCAATTTAATCAGTCTTATTGCAATATCACTTTTGTATTATTCATTTTTCACTATTAAATGGAGGAAATGATTCACCTATGCAAAAGACGAATAAACAATATCTGCATAAAGAATTTTGTAAATAATACGATAATACATTCTTTATGTCATTTATTTGCTTTTTTGCTGATGGCAGAATTTTAATACCTCACTAATTTTAACACGTCGTATAAATTAAACACAGAAATTTGGCACATGGAAGAGAATACAAATAGTTATCTACATAATGTATCAATTTAACAAAGCGTAAAATTTTATATATTGTAACAATGTATGCTTAACTGGGTTTTTATGCTCACAAAGAAAGGTAAGATGTGTCACTTATGCAAAAAAATAACGTTACTATCATTTTTTTGCAATTCATCTAATTCACCTTTTTTACACACAATTCTACTATTACAGTAGATTATCCTTGATTTTAATAATAAATATTCTGTGTATTAAAAGCGAATTCATCAGTTATCCTCAATATTGAAACAAGAATCTTGTTTGTGCTGTTTCAATGTTAAATTCGCATAAATATTCAAGGACTTATCAATAAAATAAAGGAAATTATGTTTGTGGCCATATTTGAAAATGTATATGTATTTGGCGATTAAATCAGAATTCCTTTAGCTTACTGACGTCAACCAATTTATTTCCTTTAAATTGGTTTTAGTTTCCATGAAAATACAGTGTGACTCATTTAGATTGAAAACATCCCCGTAAAATTTGAAGTTATTAACTTACTGATTTCAAGAAATTTTTTTTAATGTCAAATAATGAAAGATCTACGTCGGGACAAAATTTAAAATGATTATTACAATTTTCAAGGCAGACTACGATGCTTCCTCGTACTCGAAAATGGAGAATTTTTATTAGCGAGTTTTTTATAAAACAAATTTCTACGCCACTGGATTCAGAGTGTCTCCAAATAGCTCTGACCAAAATTTTATAAAAATATATTTATTAATAACAAAGTTATGACAACTTATCAATAGATGGCCCTGGAAATTATTATTTATTGTTTAATAATTGTTAGAATAAATCACCAATGACGAAAAAATGTTTAAAATATCATCAGTATTAAATAAAAGTAACCGAACTACGTTTAACTTTACACTGAATTAACTAATAAAACTGAATAAGAAACTTAACTAGGGTAAAGACGACTGTCTTTGGCGGCATTAACATGGTAGTTGGCATATAGTAAAAAATAAATAGAGTAAACATTTTTTGTTTTATTATAAGTTTTGTTATGAACGAATAAGTTCAAAGGTACATAAATAATTAAAAATTATGATTAATTTTATTAAATACATAAAAAAAGTTCACATCGAGTAGGAGTTGAACCTACGACGTCTACTATGTTGGAGTACCGCGCTAACCAATTGCGCGATTCAAGCCCCAATTGATGTAAATTTTGTCTTTATGTATGTAGAACTGATGTAAATATATTGAGATTACAATCAAATTACTTATATTAATGGAATGTGAGCCTGCAATATCGCAAGGATTCACACATACCAAAGCAACTTGACTAACATTAAATTATTATAAGTTTTGTTATGAACAAATAAGTTCAAAAGTAAATAAGTAATTAAAAATTATTATTAATTTTATTAAATACATAAATATAAAGTTCACCTCGAGTAGGATTCGTACTTTGTACTGTACTTTGCTAGAGTACCTTTCCATGGGCTCCTTAATATTGGGTCTCCGATTTTCTGAGCTCGGTAAGGGCTGCCGGTTACCTTTTCCTTCATCCTTAATCTATTCTCATCCTTATTCTTCCTTCTCGCCCTCACTGTCTTCCTATTTGATTAAAAGTCCCAAATTAAAAAATAAGATGGTTGTGGTCTCTAGGGTAATAAATTCAGGACGTAAAATCCTGCCCCATTCGGATCTCCGGGAGGGCAGGGCCCAAGCGACCACGGTCATCGAAACTATCAACTTTCTGATTCACTACTGCAACATCCGCGGAATCAGATCTAATCTTAATGCTATTCACCAACATCTTGAACAATTACAACTTGATATTTTGTTTCTATCTGAAACACAAGTCTCCTCTGAAAGCTCCGAGTCACCCGACTTGCAATTTCCTCTATACCACCTTCACTCTAACTTTCGATATAAAGAGGTGTATGTGCCTACATCAAGGACAGAATTGCTTGTAAGAGGGTTTCCTCCTTAGAACATAAAAATTTTGACGTGATTTGGTTTAAACATTCTGGTCCTAATTTTGTGAAATTCTACTGTTGCATTTATAGGTCTCCTAATGACAGTAACTTTCAAGACTTCTTCGATTCTATCTTGCGATATTTCAATTGTAGGCGATTTCAATGTTCATAACTCTAATTGGCTTCAGTTTTCATCTACTACAAATCCTGCTGGTCATAGTGCAGAAACAATTGCTATTTCATGTGATCTCACACAAATGATTTCTAAACCCACAAGTATCCCTGATAATCCTAACGATACTCCATCTCTTCTAGATCTCTTTCTTACATCAAACCCTCATGTTTATAAAATTTCCGTTCTTTCGCCTTTAGGTCTTTTCCGACCATTGTCTAATAAGAATCATTTCTACTGTACCTAATTCCACTGTTGTTCGCAAAACCGATAGAACCTTGTGGTGTTTTAAGTCAGCTTGATGGAGTAATTTACGAGATTTCTTTGCAACCTTTCCATGGCGTGAATATTGTTTTAAGTTGTCCTCTTCTTCGAACATCGCTCTTTCAGTATCTGAAGTCATCCTCATGGGAATGGAATTATACATTCCCAAAAAACAGTACCGTTTGGTCATTCACGTTCCCAACTCTGGTTCAATAAGGCTTGTGCTGATGCAATATCTTTAAAAAATAAATATTACATTAAATGGAAATCTAATAAATCGGTCGACAGTCATGTAGAATACGTTGGTACTAGAAATATGTGCAAAAGTGTCATCACTAAAACTAAAAAGTTGTTCGAACAACGAAAATGCAATGAACTAGCTACATCTCCTTTAGGCAGTCGTAAATTTTGGTCTTTAGCTAAAACCATCAGTCAAAACTTTGGAACATCTTCATTTCCCCCCCTGACATCTATTGACGGATCGGTAGTTGCTGATTCTATAGACAAAGCCAATGTTTTTGTGGAATTGTTTGCATCAATCTCGTGTCTCAATGATTCTGGAAAAGATGTGCCTATAGTCAACTCTTTTTCATACGCTATGAAACCAATTCATTTTCGGCACAAGCTCTTGGAATCGATCATCAGTAGGCTTGATCTCAATAAGGCGACTGGACCAGGCGGTATCCCAGCTATTGTCTTAAAGAAATGTTCCCCCGAACTAATACCAGTCCTATCTAAGCTCTATACGATCTCTATGTCTTGTGGGGAATTCCCTTCATCATGGAAGTTAGCAAATGTTCAACCTATTCCCAAAAAAAGGCGATAAGACCGATCCCTCAAACTACCGACCAATTGGCATCACTTCCATTTTATCTAAAATCATGGAAAAAGCCATCAATCAGCAACTGCTCACGTTCCTTGAAACTAACAAACTCCTTAGTGACCACCAATATGGGTTTAGGCAAAGTCGTTCAACAGGTGATCTTTCATATGTGACCCAAGTTTGGAATAATATAGTAGAGCAGTGCGGTGAAACAGTTCGTTTGGGTTAAATGATACGCTCATCAACTATGTTTCTAGTTTCCTTGATAAAAGACGAATGTGTGTCGTAGTTGCTGGCTTTGTTTCGAAAGAAGTTAACATTAACGCGGGCGTACCATAGGGATCCGTTATATCGCCTACACTTTTTCTGCTGTACATAAATGACCTTATTTCTTCAACAACTAATCCTGTCCATTGCTTTGCTGACGATAGCACTCTTTACTGTAGTTCATCTCAGTCTACTCATAGTGATAATCCACCTTCTATGTCAAATCAAGAAATTAAAGCTGAAATGGCAAATTCAATCAACAAAGACATTCAAAGTATTCTTGAATGGGGAAGCAATAATCTAGTTAAATTTAATGCTAACAAAACTCAGTGTTGCCTTGTGTCCGCCAAAAAAGATCGATCATTTCCTGTTGTAAGTATTAAGTTTTCAGACTCTATTACTCTGTTGGGTATGACTGTATCTTCAAATCTCTCATGGGTTGACCATCTTCTGTCAGCTACCAAAACAGCTGCTCGTAAAATATGCTTTTTGTACAGATCTAAGCAGTACTTTATCTCTCGACAAATTCTTCTGCTGTATAAGGCCCAAATTCGGCCTCATCTGGAATATAATTCTCACCTCTGGGTTAGTGCTCCCCAATACGCTCTCCATATCGTTCATCGTATTTCAAAAAAGCGATTAGGCTTATAAATGACCCGTCCTTAACTTCTCACATACAGTCCCTTGAGCATAGAAGGATGGTTTCAGTTCTTTCTTTGTATTATCGTTATTACAACGGCAATTGTGCTGCTGAATTATATTCTTTGATACCATCTCGGCTATCTTTGCGAGAAACATTCGGTTCGCTCATTCACGTCGTCAGTATGCAGTACAAATGTCCACTTGTCGTACCAAACGGGCGCAATCCACATTTTCTACACGGCTTCTAAACTCTGGAATGATCTCCCTAGTTCCTGTTTTCCTCTCACTTATGATATGAGAAAATTTAAGGTAGCTATTCACAGGCATCTATTGGCAATTCATTATCCCTCTATCCATCCTCCTAAGTGATCCTGAGTGCTTTAGCACGATAGGCCAAATTTAGCCTGTTCAGGTCCACAATCCACAAAAAAAACCAATTGCGCTATCGAAATTCAAGCGTCAATTAATAACATTTTTTGTTCATGGGAATGATTTCATCTAAAAGCTGGCGGTTTGTTCTACTGAATTACATATTCTCGGATTGGTATAACTGTTTAAAGTGTTGTTAATGTCAGATAAATTGGTGAGTATTATTAATTGTATATTGATTGTTATTTGTTGTGTTACGTAACAAGTTGAATAAGTATTTTTAATATATTATTGATACATACAATCACTTTTAAAAACTATTTAGAGTGTTTCTGATGGTTTATTGTTTATTTTCTTTTGTAAAATTATGTTATTTACTAATATAACCTTAAAATAATAGGGTACCAACTACTGTTTACCAATAAACGTTACTTGTTACAGTGATTGGAATAACCATGCCAACTACTAGTTGTTTGGCACCCTGAAAACGTGTATAATTTTAAGGTTTATTTGTATTTAATGGTAAGTAAGGAAAGTCTATTTTCAAACAGATTACCTAATGATGGAAAAAAAAGGGTAGAGAGACTTAAATTGGCTATTGAAAGTGGTGCGATATCTAAAAAAAAATAGCAGTAAAGTATGGAGTAGCACGATCTACTATTCAGTTTAAAATTAGAACATGTTCAAAAAACCTGGTTATGGACCTTCCACCTTTATACACTTAGGTCATAACTTAATAAGTACATTTTCAGATGGATTTTGACATGTCAGCGGAAAGCCTTTCCAAGCAGAATCGAGGACCTGCAGAGTAGTGTGCAAAATTTTTTAAACGAGTCTCAAAGAGAGACTCCATTTCATAATGGACTACTTAGGAAGGGGAGGTACCGTGCATTTATAAAAAGACACACACAGCTATGTTTAAGGACACCTAAAGCGGTTACTAATGCAAGTGTCTGTATTAGTGAGAAATACACAAGGAACTATCTAGAATAAATTGGATGATCTAGTACATAAGCATATCCTTCAAGACCCTGAAAGAAGTTTTAACGGTGACAAAACAAACTTTTTGTTATGTCTAAGCAACAAGAAAGTTCTTACTTGTCGTACAAAAAATGTATATGAAGTGGACCGGAGTAATGCTAAAACATCCTTATCAGTAATGTTTACTGTTTGTGCAAATGGCGATTCACACCTCCAGTGATCATATACCCTTACAAACGATAAATGGGTGTGTGCTATTCAGATAATGGGTGGATGAAATCTCCTCTGTTTTATGAATACATCGCCAATATATTTAATAAATGACTGGTGGAGAGCAACATTCTAAAACCTGTTATACTCTTCGTCGACGGTCATAAAACTCATCTGACTTTGCAAATTAGTACTATTCCCGAATGACACTAACTTACTGAAACTTGCGGATGTAGCAGAATTCAAGTCTTTAAAGTGAGGCTGGCAAAGAGGCATTCTAGAGTGGAGACGAGAGCATCCACATTTACAGTTTACAAAAGATAACTTCGACCCTTGGCTTGACAAGGTAGTGGACAATTTTGTGGAAACGATCACACTAATTAAAGGATTTAAGGACTGTTTCCTTGCTATTGTAACGCTATTGATTAGTCCAAATGTCTAGGTGGTGTTAGTTGAACTATTAAGAGAGCCCAGATGAAAATAACACAGTGCAGTTAATTGAAATTAATGGATTTTTAAACATTCAAACAGATTACTGGACATAATGTGATAAATCTTCTAGAATCTGGAAATGAACTTACTGGAAGCTGTAAAGCTGAATCTCTAAATAAATTATGGAGATTCTTCACAGAGATGATAAATTTGATATCGAAAATTTACCAATGGACATTTTGGAAGATGATAGAAATAATAGTGAAAACATGACTCCTCTGTTTGATGGAACAAATTTACAGTTGAATGTATTAAGTCAACCGAATAGTTTTGAATTGAAGTAAGTGTCTAGTTTAACTTATGATGTAATCAAGACGTGAAATATGGTTCATGACAATTCATCAATATCTGGCGGTTAAATTTCTGAATGGCGAATCACCAAAAAGAAATAAAAATTAACGTTACCATTTGTTGTAACATGCAATACATGGACAAGGCATCACATGAATAATTAATAACAAAACACTAGCTCAAGGAGATCAAGAGAAGCAAAGAAAGAAAGGAGGCTAAAAGAAGTACAGAACAAAGAAAACAGCCACAAAGGACAAGTAAATTAAACAGATTAACCAAAAATACAGACAAAACGCCTGCAAAGAAAATAAACATCATACAGGATATACAAGTTTTAAAGCTTCTTACTAACACTCTGGGAAGTAAAAAAAATGGCACCACAAGTGAAATGAAACTGTGTGATCCACAACATTAAAAAAATGGCACTACACCTGAAATGAAACTGTGTGATCCACAATATTCAAAAAATGATTTGTTAAGTTCTGTTTTTGAACCAAAATAGACCCATTCGAAACCAGTGTGTGATTCCAATATTTCCAAAAATAACTCGTCAAGTCCTGTTTCTGAAACAAAACCGACTCATACTAAAGAAAATGTCACTACATTTATTAAAAAGAAATTTATTGCCAAAGGCACCTGCTATGGTTGCACATTCAACATAACCGTAGAGAAAATGGGCTAACATGTTGATTGTCGAGACTTTTCACTTCAATTCTTTTAAAGAAAATTTTCTGTGTAATCAATGTTCAGAGTAGACCAAAGACATTACAAATTTAGACCACCCTATGTTTTAATTTAAGTTTTCTTTATGTATTTAATAATATTTAATTTTATTTTCTATTATTTAATATTAAAGAACTACTAAATCGTTTTAAACAATTTATTTGTACCTATCTAGTTAATTATAGAATACTACCTGCCTAATTTCTAGGGGTGCCAATTATTATGAATGCAGAGTAACGACGACTGTAAACGTAGTGCCAACGACTATGAAATTTAGTCATTTCTTCTATTACTTGAATTTTCAATACATAATAGAGATAAAGATAGTATATGGTATTGACAAAATAAAATTTGAACTGTGGGCTATATAACCCATTAACGGCTTGTTCACATAAGCAGTTTATAACTTAACTAAGGAATAATGAAGTCAGAGAAGGAACAATAGTGCCAACGACTATCGTCTTTACCCTATAACAAAAATATTAAACTTCATTTTATTTTAGATCCTAGTTCTCCCTATCAATCCACCATCTAGTGCGATACATTTGTAGTGGCGCTTACGGATGTTTTTAATTATATTCCTCAGTTTTTGTGGTGTAATTTCATGCGTGTCGAATTGTTTCATAAAGTTCGTTTCTGTCTCTTGGTCGGGTTTTGTAAACTTTCTGTGAGTACGGTGACAAAACAAACTTTTTTATGTCTAGCAACAAGAAAGTTCTTACTTGTCGTACAAAAATGTATATGAAGTGGACCGGAGTAATGCTAAAACATCCTTATCAGTAATGTTTACTGTTTGTGCAAATGGCGATTCACACCTCAGTGATCATATACCCTTACAAACGATAAATGGGTGTGTGCTATTCAGATAATGGGTGGATGAAATCTGCTTTGTTTTATGAATACATCGCCACTATATTTAATAAATGTCTGGTGGAGAGCAACATTCAAAAACCTGTTATACTCTTCGTCGACGGTCCTAAAACTCATCTGACTTTGCAAATTAGTACTATTCCCGAATGATACTAGATTACTGCAACTTGCGGATGTAGCAGCATTCAAGCCTTTAAAGTGAGGCTGGCAAAGAGGTATTCTAGAGTGGAGACGAGAGCATCCAAATTTACAGTTTACAAAAGAGAACTTCGTCCCTTGGCTTAGCAAGGTAGTGGACAATTTTATGGAAACGATCACACTAATTAAAGGATTTAAGGACTGTTTCCTTGGTATTGTAATGCTAATGATTATTCCAAATGTCTAGGTGGTGTTAGTTAAACTATTAAGAGAGGCCAGATGAAAATAACACAGTGCAGTTAATTGAAATTAATGGATTTTTAAACATTCAAACAGATTATTGGACATAATGTGATAAATCTTCTAGAATCTGGAAATGAACTTACTGGAAGCTGTAAAGCTGAATCTCTAAATAAATTATGGAGATTCTTCACAGATGATGATAAATTTGATATCGAAAATTTACCAATGGACATTTTGGAAGATGATAGAAATAATAGTGAAAACGTGACTCCTCCGTTTGATGGAACAAATTTACAGTTGAATGTATTAGGTCAACCGAATAGTTTTTAATTATATTCCTCAGTTCTTGTGGTGTAATTTCATGCGTGTCGAATTGTTTCATAAAGTTCGTTTCTGTCTCTTGGTCGGGTTTTGTAAACTTTCTGTGTGAGTATTCCCCAGAGAAAGAAGTATAAAATTGTTACATCTGGAGATCTCGGTGGCCAATGTGTTAATGGACTACTACGGCCTATCCATAATGTTCCTTCAACCACTGCCTCACAGCTCTGGCATAATGAACTGAACATCTATCGGTATTTAAAAACTTTGAAAAGTTCTGCGCGTTAATGTTTTCTCAAAAGAGAAAGAACCAATAATACGTTCGTTTAGTATCCCACTCCAGACGTTGATTTTTGGGAATACTGTCATTTACAGTTTATTACCTAGAGGTTATCGGCTGCCCAATAACGACAGTTTTGTGACGATATTACTCCATTTGTAGTGAACGTGGTTTCGTCGGCAAACACGTTGTTTAGAAAATTTATGTTGTTTAAATATTTTCTTGGGCCCATAACAATGTTCCAAACGTCGCCTTCTAGCAATGTGTGCTTCGGTTTAGAAGGTTTAATATTGTTGCTTTTGAACATTCAAATTTATATTGGCATTTCTTAAACTGGTATTAGAATTATTTCTAAAATAATCCAAAATTTCTGTTTCTCCTTTGCACAGCTTAATTTTTAAAAGGTGTTTTGACACCGCACCAGTTTCATTGAATATTTTATCTACTTTGTTCACCGTACCGCAGCTAATACGACGACTGCGCATGTCTTTCATTAAATATTCTACAAACATCTTTGACACTTCTATCACTGTCTCCCAAAAGATGTATTATTTCAGTATTCTCTCTCACACCTAATGATTGAGCCATGATACAAAATAAAATAATAACTGTAAGTAGATAATGTTACCGATACTATGCATAAATTTACAATGTCACTGAATCACAAATGTGACACAGTAACATAATTTCCATGACAAGTAAGATTAAATGGAAATATTGGGTCTTATTATTTACTTAATTGCGTATAAAGTTAAATGTAATTCGGTTACTTTTTTCAAATACTGATGATACTTGAAACATTTCATTCTCTATTGGTGGTTTATCTAACAACTATAAAAAGATAAATAATAATTTTCATGGCCATCTATTTACAGGCTGTTATTTTGTAACTGTTAGCTTAGTGACTTTTGGATAAATATATTTTTATAAAATTTTGGTCATAGCCATTTGGAGGCACTCTGAATCCAGTGGCGTAGAAATTTTTTTTATAAAATAAATTGCTAATCAAAATTCTCCATTTTCGACTACGAAAAAGTATCATAGTATGCCCAGAAAATTGGAATAAACATTTTAAATTTTGTGCCGACGTAGATCATTTATTACTTGACATTTAAAAAAATAATAGTTGAAATCGGTTAATAACTTCAAATTTTACAGGGGTGTTTCCAATCTAAATGAGTCACACAGGGATTATTAACACTGACTACGGTTACACGAAAAAATAACACAGGTTCAAACAACGTCGAAGATTTTGTAGTCAATTACGCCCCCTAATGCGTTATTGCAGCTTGGACCTGTATTACAAATAAGTAGTAGAAATATTTGGATGAAAAGAAGAAGTAATGATTGGTGGGATAATATAGTGATGAAACATTTCTTGAAGCAAGATTGGATAGAAAATTTTACGATGACAAAGGATACATTTATGTGGTTATACAAACAGCTGCAGGTTCGTCTTGAGCCAACCAAACCTTGTGTCAACACTAGAGAGCCACTATTATTGTAAAAACAGGTGGCCGTTACAATATATTACTTAGCAAGTTGTGCTCAATATCGTGTCACTGGAAATAATTTTGTTATCCATAAAACCACAGTGTAGTAGTGTGTGTATAGGGTACTTAGTGCGATTAATACTGGATTAACAGGAACGTGTCTAAATATGCCCAACCAACCGCCCAACCCTAGTGTTTCAAATTCGTATGATTGTATTGATAAACCTAAAAGCATGGAACTTACAGTAGATGAAATTTTAATCTCATTGGAAGTTTGTTCGTTGTTTCTGAACATTTTAATGGATCAAACTTTACTTTATTTAGAAGATGTTTCAAAACAAAACCATTTGGATGATGCAGAAGTAGAATAATTTGTTATATTAACAGAGTTGTGTAAGAAACAAACCTTTTCAAATTAACAATCAATCTTTCAAACAAGAACATGGTACGACTACAAGCAATAGCTTATCCCGCTTATGGCCAATATATTCGAATAATTTGAAACACGATTTGCCTTATTTTCCTAGAGTTTGGATTAGGTACGTGGATGATTTGTTTGCTATCCATAATACCAAAATTTGTAGTGTTCAGGTCCTGAACTTAGTAGAAACTTTAAATACCTGAGATAGAGACAAATGACAGTCTTCCACTTCTAGATACTCTGGTAACAAGAAATGATAGTAAACTAGATATAGATATGTATCGTAAGGAAACTAGCACTAAAAGATTCATAACCGATAACTCCCATCACTATAAGCAGCATATACTCGCGGCTTTTAATATTTTGGTCTATAGATGCTTAATTTTCCTCTTTCAATTCAAAATTATAATAAAGGATTGCACACTATTAAAGAAATTGCAAACAATCGGTTTTTCAGATAAAATGGTCATGGATATAGTTAGGAAACAAACATATGATGAGGGTTACGGATGTAATTACATTAGGGAACGCTAGAGAACAAACAGAAAAACAAAGTATATATAATTACCAAACTATCCTGCTTATACAAAAGGTCTATCTGAAATCTTTTCCAAAATTAATTTTAAAACAGTCGCTACTTCAGATAATGGTTTAAAAACTCTTTTAGGCAGTCCAAAAGATCAATTAGATAAGCAGGATAGGTCGGGAATTTAAAACATGGATTCTAAAAGTTGTAGTAACCAAATATATGTAGGGTAAACTAAACGACCTAAGATTCGTTTTAAAGAACATTTAGTTCAGATTGTTGGGACAAGTCTGCCGTAGCCCTACATATGATTGATAAAAATTATATAGTACATGAGATATCTTTAATCAAACTTGTCAGTAATAAGTACGAACTTGATTGCTATGAAAGTTTAGAGATCAAACAAACCCTAATGAATAATGACGACCAAGGACTTTTAGGCTACGCAGAACTTATTAAACTTTCATAACTTTCGCTATCACTTTCACCAGGTAAGCTACGAAGTGTTAGGGTACGTTTATGGTAGAGCTGCGGCGATGAGAGCAGCGGCAAGATCAGCGCAAAATTCATTTGTATGATATGCAGTTTATAGTGGAGCTTCGAGAATAGCGACGATGTCTGCTTTGTAGGTGACCTTTCATTTATTATCTTAAATCAAAATCAATTAAAAATAGTTCTTTAAAAATGAGTGATTCTGAAGAAGATATACTTTTAACTTCAAATGCTGTAAAGTATTATATTGTTGAAACTGCAAATAAACAGCGCAAAATCTCTGCACATCCTATAAATACCTAAAGGTACATGTTTGGAGAATTTCATCATCTTTACAAACTATTAAGGAATATATGAGAAGGAGAATAGATACCTTTGATTACATACTTTCGGACATCTCTGATGGGACTGAAAAAAGATCGAGAAATTGTCATAGTAGACCAATTTTATCCGAAGAGCGGTTAGTGATTATAACCAGGTAAATAAATGTAGTCATATTTTATTAAAAAAAATTATAATAGATTCAAAACATAATCACACACAAGAGAAAGTAGTAGTAACGCTAACACAAAAAAATATAATAGAAAAATAAACTTTAACCGAAATCAAGTATTTCACATTATCAATCGATTAAATATCAATTATCTAACACTCCATATTTAATTCCATAAATTATAAGTATTATATAGGTGTGATTGTGGTTGAGATAAATCTGCATCATTATAAACAATTCTTGCTGTAACGTGACCGCTGGATGTAGAGCCGTAATTAGAGTTCATGGTGTTTCCAATTACATGAATGTTTCCGCTCGGTTTGACGAATTCCTGAGTTAATTTCATTATCCTCATTCTGTATTTAGCTTATCGTAAGCTGATAATGTTCTTACATGTGGTAGTAAGCTTGTAAAAATTCAAATCTTCATTTTCTTCATTTTTATTTATTTTTTTGCTCTTCTACCTGTAGTAAATCCTGGCCGATATCTTTTTTTTGCTAAACGCTTTTTAGGATAGTTTCTAGCAGAACTTGACGCTCGGGATGAAGATGGCGTAACACTAGACGGTTCTGAGCCGAATTATTCGCGATGCTCTAGTGGAGACTGGATGATACGTGCTACTGCCTGTTCACTCACGTCATCTTCGTCACTTTCACATTGTAACAATTGGCATGGTTCATTAAAAATATCTTCATCATTTTTGAGGAAATTTCCCTTCGATTTCCTTCGAGTAAATTGATCTTTTAAAACAAAAACTTTTAAAGTACTTCCATTCTACTGTATAACCATTTATTTGAGGATCTCCGGATTTCGGTTTAGGAATGGATGCCAAAGTAGTCCTAAATTTATCGTGTACACTCTTCCAACTATTTCGTACCACTGTCCCTAAAAAAATAATAAAAACTGTAAAGAATACATTATTAAAAATAGTATAAAAGTAAACTGGACTAAATGGCCTGTTTTACATTACAGGGATTTATCAACTGGCCAATCGTTTAGAAGTTTGGCGTTTAATTTCCGGATGGGAGTTGCAAGAATTTCAAAAATTGATCTGGGAAACACTTCAACCGTTACACATGATAATTCCCAGCGAACATGATTACATGAATACCAGACGATTATTATAAGATTTGGAACATTGATGTTGGAGGTTATGGCAAACAGAGTGATGGAGGAACTTTTAGGTCTTCAGCCTTGTTTTTGTACATTCAGGTCACTGTACCGCATGTTATGGTAGGTGATGAAGCCTATCCACTTCTCCCTAATCCATTAAACGCTTAAGCAAGACAACAAATTAATGCAGATCAAAAAAAACTTTCATGCTATATTATCAAGAGCACGAAGAACTGTTGAATGTGCTTTTGGAATACTGTATTCTAAGTGGATAATTTTAAGAACAGCGATACAAACATCTACAGATGTAGCTGACGATATTGTTAAGTGTATATGTTTGCTACATAGTATTACTATTAGCATTAAGACAACAAATTGATGCAGATAAAAAATACTTTAATGCTATATTATCGAGAGCCCGAAGAACTCTTGAATATGCTTTTGGAATACTGTATTCTAAGTGGATAATTTTAGGAACAGCGATACAAACATCTACAGATGTAGCTGATGATATTATTAAGTGCATCTGTTTGCTACATAATATTATTATTGGTATTAAGACAACAAATTGATGCAGATCAAAAATACTTTAATGCTATATTATCGAAAGCCCGAAGAACTGTTGAATGTGCTTTTGGAATACTGTATTCTGAGTGGATAACTTTAGGAACAGCGATACAAACATCTACAGATGTAGCTGATCATATTGTTAAGTATATCTGTTTGCTACATATTATTATTGGTATTAAGACAACAAATTGATGCAGATAAAAAATACTTTAATGCTATATTATCGAGAGCACGAAGAACTGTTGAATATGCTTTTGGAATACTGTATTCTAAGTGGAGAATTTGAGGAACAGCAATACAAACATCTACAGATATAGCTGATGATATTGTTGTGTATCTGTTTGCTACATAATATTATTATTGGCATTAACCATCATGTTCAAGAAACAAGCACCACCACACCAAGAAATGTGTGTCATAGAACATAAATTTCATCCATACATGACACTAGTTCAACAGTTGAACGAAGATGATCCGTATCGACTCTTGCAATGTTGTGAACTTTTAACAGAGAACGGATCAATACTACATACAACTTGGTATAGGAAATGTGATACACATTGCCTTCAAAAACTCAAGATATGGGTCGGAATACTGTTGGACCACTTTTCAGTGATGGGAGTCTGAAATTATTTGTAATTACTACATAGTAACATTAAGGAAAACTTTAGAAAACGACCATAACGTTTGAGAAGATAACATAACTTTTCATTATGCTGCTCAGGTTCAAGAGTTGTTAAATGAGTGATTTCCCGGATGATTATTTGTCGCAGAGGTCGCACAGAATGCCCGGATAGATCCCCAGATTCAATCCTCTAGAGTGTTTTGCTCAGGAAATCAACCGTTTACATCACTCAACCCGAAAATATGCAAGAACTGCGACAAAGAATGTACTCCGAATGCAGGCAAATAATTCTTGAGGTCTTGATGAATGTAAGGTCTGGATTTCTATCCAGATTGTATTATTGTATATAAATTTATACTTCTATTACTTCATTAATTTTTTGAGCAATTTATTCGATAGTTTAAACATTCTTGTGCTTTTACTAATTTATTCATTTATTAACTTTCCAACATTAAACGGAATTTCTCAGCAGCAAATCGATTGAATTAAAAAAAAAGAAATGCAGTTGTACAAGTACAGAGAAGCCCTTTCAACACAGGGTCAAACTTCAAAAAATCATTTTTGCGTGAAATCCTTGGGAAAATTTTTAACATTAATAATTGTACAAACAGGAAGTTTGTATTGAAAACAATTAAACTGGTGGAACTGTAGAGAAGTTAACATACCTCACTGTTTAATTTTGCGCAGTAATATGTTAAGTGCATTCAAAATGATAGAAACTAGAAATCCCAATGGGTCAAAAAATCATGGCTACCATAATGTCAACAAATTATGTTGTTTATATTTGAATTTTGTTAATTTGATTAATTAAACTTACATAAAATTGTATATAATTATTGTGTTTTACTCAGCGCAGGCTTGACTCGAAGGACGACAGCGGGGAGAAAGTGCTCGGAACCCGGGCCCTATGCGACAGAATAAGGGAAGATCGATTTTTTTTTTCTTTTTAAAGATAATTTATTTCTATTGATGGTCAAAACGGCCCGTCATGAATAAAAATACATAGTTACAGTTTTCAAGTTACATTGGTAATAAGATAAAATTTACTCTGGCATGATTTACAGAAATAAAATTTGTTAGTAGAACAGTGCTCTCTAATATTTTTATAGTCCGTACTATGAGTCACTTACTAGACAGCGTTTATTTTGAATGAGTATCATCCTGTGTATCTATATTTTAAACTTCTTGTAAAATAATTCTGTTTGTATTAAAATAATTACATATTGTTTGGTTATTGTATGTGGGAGGCCCATAGCCATGCTAAGCTGCGGGCCTCTGCTCGACGGACCTACTTTTGATGCCATGCACATGAAATAGTCTTCTAAAATACAATATGTAGTATTCAGGGTATTACCATACATAATTAAGGCGATTTATTAGTTAAACAAAGTTTATGTTGCAATATCCAAGTATTACAATCCCACTGAACTAATTTTATATTTGTAAAATATATAAGATTTGGCCCAAAATAAACAAGAGCTTCACTGCACTGGTAAAGGTGTGGAAATTTTAGAATAAAAAATGGTTTAGCAGAAGGGGGCCACTTCAGATACATGACGTCATCAGTGGGGGAGGGGGGAGTGGCGGAGTATGGGAGTGAGGGAAGGGGTAAGAGTAGGGGTCGGGTGGAGGAATGAATGAGAAGAATAGTGGGGGTAGTCATTTGACCGGTGGCTATTTTGTGGGCGTGAATTGTCGGCCATTTTGTTTTGTCGGTCATGGCGGGAAATTTGAAAATAGTATTCTAATAAGGGGGCCCTCATACTATCTCATAAGACAGGTGTAGGGCACCGTAACTTGCTTTAGGGTCTCCGCCCCCCCATATTCGGTCCTCTTGTTTACTAGGGCGGAACATTTTAAATTTTGAAATGGTGTTCTAATAATGGTCCTTCATACTATCTCATAAGACAACTGTAGGACTCGGAGCTTGTTCTCAGGTCTTCGCCCCCCTTATCAGTAAAACTTGAAATTTGAAATAGTATACTAATAAGTGACCAGCACGCCACCCACAAGACAACTGTAGGCCTCCGGAAATAATTTTAATGACCATCTTAAAAACAGCCATCAAGTGTCGAATTGAAATGTGCCTAATGTAATTATGCAGCACATCGCGAAAGTAATTTTAATGGCCATCTTAACAAACGCCAGTCATTAATGTAAAGTAATTACGCGAAAGACAAGCAAGTTACCCTTCATCTTCAATTTTGGTGTTTACGTTCTAGAAAACAAAAAATAACAAACTTTTATATAATCTTTGTTTAAAAAAACTGTTATGGCGGGGAATTTGAAACAGTATGGTAACCGCATAGGGATTCGGAACCCCTCGGTTGCTCGAACTCAAACTGTTTTCAAATCAACATCAGACTTGCGTCTTGTTTTCTGTATCGAAGTTCCTCTAGCTGAAACAAGTTTCAAGCCAGAGCCATACGTTAAAGTCACTCTAAGTCTTAATTACTAAAAGTATTTTTTATTTATCGGAGTAGAATTGTAGTAATCCTACAGCGTCTTTTTGTTGTAATGGAACCATCTGGAATTCTACAAAGCTATGGGAAGCATCTTCCAGGAAGCGTAAATGGTGACCTAGTGGAGGTCGTCCAATGGAATCAAAATACTCCCCGTTACCATTCTCGTCAATGTAGGTCGCTGTTCAATGCTGGTCTGGTTTGTTTGATCTATCCGTGTTCACAATAATTGCGCACGGTCTAGGTTACGTGCCTAGGTAGCTGATTAGAAGCACATTCTTGTGGCTGGGGATCAATTTCAAACATCTCAACACTTGTACCGCATACATCTCTGACGTTGGTATGCGTCTAGTCCTGCAGTTTTCCAGACCGCACATAGGCGCTTCGATGTTATGGTTTAAGCATTCGCTTCCTTTAAATCAACGGATAACGAATCTCGTCCAGGTTTAGTATTGGTTTGTTAAGAAATTTTAGTCCATGATATTTATGATATTTATTTTATCTGTCTTGACGTGGGTTTTGATAAAAATAATTTCGAGCATCGCTAATTAATCTCCATGATTTTTAACCAATGCAACTTCTTTCGATATGAATCCATTGTTAACACGTATAAATCCTTGTACGTCAAAGTGTGCGCCTTTCTTCTTCTTCTTCTTTCAACTGCTGATGTACACTGAAGTTTGTGATCTAGAGTGACATACTGGTAACAGGTAAAATCTACGATGACATTCCGATGTTTATGGATCTCGATCACGTTATCGAATTCGGCATATACCAAACAGTTTCAGCGAGAGCTTCTTCAAATCAATGTGGTTCTAATGATACGTTGAGATTACACACACAATTCAGTTGTACTACCACTCAAATTAACCTGTGGCACAATTGGCGAGTTCTGTAGACATTGATAAAAATACGTTTTACAGTATAAATTAGTGAAAATAGCTATACAATAACAATATAACCAAACTTGAAATCCGGCCCCTGTACTATTTTTTTTATAATAACTGTGGACCTGAACAGGCTAAATTTGGCCTATCGTGTTAAAGCGTTCAGGAACACGTAAGAGGATGGATAGAGGGATATTGGAGATGCCTATGAACAGCTTCCTTAAATTTTTCTATACCACAAGTGAGAGGAAAACGGCAACTAGAGAGATTATTCCAGAGTTTAGAAGCCGTATAGAAGAATGTGGTTTGCGTCCCTTTGATACGACAAGTGGAGATTTCTACTGTATACTGATGACGTGAATGAGCGAACTGAGTATTCCTAGCAAAGATAGCCCTAGATGGTATCAAAGAACGTAATTCAGCAGCGCAATAGCCATTATAATACGGATAATACAAAGAAAAACCTGAAACGATTCTTCTCAAGGGACTGTATGTCAGAAGTTAACGACGTGTCATTTATAAGTCTAATTGCTCTCTTCTGAGCACAATGAGGTGAGAATCTAGATGAAGTCGACCTTATACAGCAGAAAGAGTTGTTGGGACGTAAAGTACTGTTTAGATCTGTACAAAAAGCCTATTTCACAAGCAGCCGTTTTGGTAGCTGACAGAAGATGGTCAACCCATGATAGATTTGAAGATACAGTCATTCCCAACGGAGCAATTGAGTCTGAAACCTTAAGATATATATATATATATATATATATATATATATATATATATATATATATATATATATATATATAAGCCGGTTTAGAACGTCTTACGACGTTGTCCGACACCCAATTGCCAGCCTCTTCGGTTCTCTGTATCTTCTGGTGTTAAGTTTCTCTGACTCATAGATTTTTGTATAGCTTTTTGCCACTCTAACCTTGGTCTTCCTCTTTTTCTGCGTCCTTTTGGTTGCCATTCTAAAACTTGTTTGGGAAGCCTTGCGTCAGACATACGTTGAACGTGACCGTACCATGTCAGTTGTTTCTTTTCTATGTCTCTCACAGTACTTCCTTCAATTCCCATCCGCTGTTTAATGATTTCATTTCTAACATGGTCGCGTTTTGAAATGCATAAAGATCTTCTGATCGCATCCATTTCTACTGCTTCTACTTGTTTTTCTGTAATTCCCCAAGTTTCGGCTCCATACAAGGGAGTACTCTTCACCACAGCTTCATAGATGTTGTGCTTTCTGTTTTTTGTTATTTATTTGCTTCAGAATATACTGTTGAGGCATCCAATAATTTTATTTGCTTGTACTATTCGTTTCTCTATTTCTCTCGTATCAGTACCAGATTCATCAGATGTTACACCTAGATATATGTAACTCTGACAGCTAGTGATTTCTTGTCCATTCTCATGGTCGAGTGCATTAGATTCATTTCCTATGCAAAGGTATTGTGTTTTGTCTATATTAACTGATAGGCCCCAAAGTGTGTACTCTTCCAATAATTTTCGCATCATATACTGCATATCGTCTTTATCATTAGTTATAACCACCTGATCGTCGGGGAACTGAAAGGTGTACATGCATCTGTCATTAAGTTCAATCCCCATACCGCAAACCTTCCTTTTCCAGTTTTTAAGTGTAGTTGCTACATATGTTTCAAAAAGAGTTGCGATTCCCTGACGGAGGCCTTTTGTAACCAAGAAATCTTGAGTGACGCGTTTACCTATCTTGACCGTAGATTTTGAGTCTTTGTATAATTCTTTAAGAGCTTGTACATATGTATGGCTAATGCTAAATTGTTCTAATACCTCCAATAATTTACAGATTGGTACGGTATCATAAGCTTTTTGGAGATCTACAAGTGTAACATGAGTTTCTATATTTCTAGCTGTTCTTTTTTCTATAATCTGTTTGGGACAGAAAATATTGTCAGTGCACGATCTTCCTGCACGGAATCCGCTTTGTTTTTCTTCTTCGTGTTCTTTAAAATTGTTTTCGATTAGATCTCTTAAAATCCTCCCATATAGTCTGCTTATTGTGCTTGTTACCGAAATACCTCTGTAATTATTGCAACCTTGTTTGATTCCCTTCTTGTAAATTGGTGAGATATATGCCATTTTCCAACTGGAACTGGATGTCCGTTTAAACACTCGTTGATAATATAAGTTAACATTTCAAAAAGCTTTTGTGTCCCGTTCTTTAGCATTTCTGCATATTGTAACAACCTTTTTTTGTGGTTGTATTAAAAAATACGTTAATCTAAGATCATTAATTTATTTGGCGTAAAATTAGAGGAGTTTTTAATTATTCACATGTAAAATTGAGAAAGGCAACTTAAATTGCATTTCATAGAACATATATTTTGGGTGTAATATTATATAAATAGTTATAGTTCCCTTTCTTTTAAAAATTGGACTCCGATCATTGTATTTCGCGCAAGGCGTGACACCTCTTGAGGGGGGCATTTACAGAAGCGTTTCTGAAAGCCTCTATTTTTTTACTTCACTTGCTGCTGAATGTTAAAGCAGAAGTCATTGTTATAATGGTTTTTACTTAATTTTTATTTTTGGTGCCATCAGAATTTTGGTGGCACTCCCGTACACTTACGTACACTCCCGGCACTTACGTACACTTACGTACAATCATTATAGTACTTATATTATTCCCTTATACTCACTTAAGGCACTTATTTGCTTACTTACTTACTCATACTTATATTTATATTTTAAATGGCTATTAAGTTACTTATTTACACAAGTTTCTCTTCATTCAAATAATATCATCTTAAAATGCAATTTTAATACAATAAAACATCAAGAATATAATAAGTTTAGTGGAACGAAAATTCCTTCAAGTACCTAGTTGATCGCGTTGTTACAAGAATACGCAAGGAAGATGTAGAAACGCTTTCATACTGATTGACCGTTCTGCATCCATAATTAAACACAGGAAGCTGTCTATAAAAAATCATTATACTGAGGAATTTATGTGGTAAATTTTTTTTTTTAAGCTTAGCTTTAAAACCTTTTCTTACCTCTCCTTAACCATCCATATATTGGGTAAATAAACTTAATTGCACTTTGTTAATTTTTGTTATTTATAGAAAATTATTATTGTTCATTATTTAGGGTTTTGTTATTCCTGGACAAAGATAACATGGCGCTCGAGCATGCATTGTTTTTTTTATTAATAAGAGAAGGGAAAATAATTAAGCAGGTGAGAAACAAGCCGCATTTCAGGTGTATTAACAAGTCAATATAGTAGAACCCACCCTATTTAATCAACCGATTGTGGACGAGACGGCATATAATTAGTGGTGAAAGGTTAGTAATTCAATTTGTTAAAAATTTGTATTTAGAGATTACATTTGGCGTTTATTCAATGTACAAATTACATCACCATTCTGTTATTATTATTATTATGTTTACTGATTATTATAGAAAATTTTTATTATAATATATCCCTTCCGGGCCACTAGCTTTACCATTCTTCCTTGATAGTTTTTGTCACAGTATCTATCTGAACCACTATTTCTTCTCCTTGTATATTTATCCCTGTTAATGTCGATTCTTTAAGATATTCCTGTCTTGTCTCTTGGAGTGAATTCTCATAATGTTGCTTCCACTCTTCTAAATGAATGGTTTGTATATGAGCTTTATCTTTTGCTGGGCCGTTTACAGTTCTTATAAAACTCCATACTTCTGAGCATTGTCATCCCCCTATGTACGTATTAACTTCTTGGCACTTGTTGTCCGACATTATATTCTTTTCTGCACTTATTAGCCTTCTTAATTCTCTTTTAGTTTCTTCGTAAGCTTGTTAATCTTCCTCCTATTTGGTATTCAACCGCTTCAAATACTTGTCTTTCTTCTCTTGAACCAAAGCTCCAATTTCGTCATTCCGCCATGATTTATTGCTGACTTTACTTTTCTGTTAATTGCCTCTTTCGCAGATTCATGCAGGCTTGTAATGATGTTATTATATGTTTCTGTGAATGTTGATTCTTGCATACCTATCAATTTTTCATCTAATCGTCGTTGATATAACTGTCTCGTACTTTCATTCATGAGACTTCCTAAGTTATATTTGGGAAATTCAATTTCCTCTAGACGTTCAGCTTCTTTGAACTTGCTATTTTTTGTGTCTTCTTTGAATAGAAATGTTACTTTCGCCCTTACTAAATAGTGGTCAGCGCCACAAGTAACTCCTCGCAGAACCCGTACGTCATTCCATTGCAAGGCTGTTTTCTGTCTACTGATAACATCTCTTCGCCAAATGGAACCACTATTTTATTGTCTGTGTGACGTCCAGTTCTGCGATTGAAATCCCCAAGCATTATCACTTCTCTAGTACTACCTATTTCTATTAGGATTTCGTCAATTTTATCGAAAAATTCTTCTTTTACGTTGATTCTTGCATCATCAGAAGGAGCATATGCAGCAATCACTGTAACGTTATGTCCGTGCAATTTAACATTTAGTTTCAAAATATTCTCGTCGATTGCTTCCCAATTACTAATTTTGTTTTTGAGGGGTTTTCTTATAAGTAAAGATACTCCTCTGGCTGCTCTCTTCTCTTTATGAACTCCCGTAAATATATGAATGTAGTCCCCAACAATGTTAGTGCCACTTCTCTTCTTTTTAGTTTCTGTTAGCGATACAATATCTAGTCGTAGTTTCTCCAGATCTGAGGAGATGGTCTCAATCCTTTGCTTAATACCTTGTATGTTCCATGTTGCAACATTCATAAACCGTTTTCTTATCCGTGTTCGTCGTCTTAAAAATCCGTCCTTATCTCCGAGGCTCGGTTTTGGCTTTTTGGTAGATCAGCTTTTTTTACAAGTAATGGAGAACCAGTCCAATGCCTTAACCCCCAACCTGGAGGACCAGGCCAGTTTTTCTTTCACGGTGAGTATTTTATTTCCTCACTACCGTCCGAATATGCTGGATTGCACACCCGATGGGCTTTCACCAATTCTCATGGGGACGCACGCGATGGAGGTAACTGGCAAATCCCCACACGGGGCCATTCATACTTACAACAGAAATAAATAGGTTTATTTTTAATAAATTGTTTGCACCCGTTGCGTCCAAAATATGGTATCATTGACTCATCAATAGACAAGTAAGAGCTGAACGGTGCATATCTTACTAATTTTCATTTTCTGTGTCAATAAGGGGGCGTAACTTTGCCATCTTCTCATTTTGGGCAATATTCAAATTATCAGCAGCATGGACGAATCTGAATATTTCTTCGAACCTATTACGCCTCATTGAATTCGCGACAAGAGTATTGCGAGAATCATTACGTCCTTCCCGAAACATTCTTCGTCTTGGGACAGGTACATGCCCTCTCAAATATAATAAGTCCGTCAGTCCCAACTTCCAAACGACAATTTTTTGTAGTAGTGTACATTACAGTATATTTGACTAAGTGTTCTAGTACATCTTTAGAAAGAAAAACCTCTAAATGTTCACCATGTTCCTATAATGTTAGGAGCAAAACATAAATATTGTGTACTAAATTTTTTATTGTGCGTTTTGAAAATTGCTCATGTTTTCAGTTACGTTTTTTCTTTATCTCCTTTTTAGTGACTTTCTTTCTTTTCTTCTTTCTCTCATTACTTTCATCCAACTTCTCAGTCAGATCTTCAGTTTCTTCTTCATTCTCGACCTCTTCTACTTCTACTGGTTCATGCCACCAAAAATCAGTTTCAGCATGTGATTGTGGCTGACGATCATTCAGTTTACTAAGATCATTACAATCTTCGTCACCTGAATCCTCGTTACTTTCATTTCTAGTATCATTAGGCGGAGTAAAATACAATCGGGAACATGTTCTTCATCTATGTGTTCAATTTCATCCAGAACCTCCGCAGTTGTAAGAGGTTTTTTCCTGTAAGCAAAAATATTACATCTCTCATGTGCCTAGCGGGCCGTTAACGACCCAGCAAATTTTAGGTGTCCGTCTCTGACTAATACGCCGAAGTAGACATAACGTAACATTACAAGTAATTTTTTATGCTTTTCAGAACTTACAAATCTTATTACACGTAATATTGATTTATTTCCTTAAAACTTACGAGTAATTACTCGTACACATTATAGTCACACAAGAAATAGCTAAGAAAACGTTGAACTAAAGCGATCTCAAGAAAACGTCAAATGCTGGCTCTTAAAACTAAATACTGAATGAGCATTTACCACAAGTTTCCTGGGACTAGCAACACAAAATACATATTAGTAAGAAAGATTGCCACGTTAATAGGGACGGGGTCATTAACGACCCGCTGGGCATAAATGGGTTAAGCGAATCAAAACGCTCCACTTTAAATGATCAAGTTAGTTTTTTATCTTTGTATGCTTAGGTTTTGAAATATATGTTCTACATGTATGTTGTGTTTGTTTCATAGTTATTTACAATTTGTCGCTTTTCGAATTTTTCTGTAACCGGGTGTCCAACGTCGCCCCCTCGGGCTGCCGCCCCTGTGCCCGTATCCATTGCACCCTCGGGTCGGAACGACCCTGGTCACAGCAACGTATTTGAGATGTAGGTACGGAGGTAAATGAAACCGGAGCGACGAGCCGTACCTCGGTGTCCGTTTAGCATACAGATCTGTATATAAGAATGGTAATTGGTAATTTGTTTATAAATTCACGTTACATTTTAAAGATTTGGTACGGGATCTACCTTTACATTGAGGAAGTTTGCATCTGGAAGCAAATGTTTTGTCGTTTAAAATTGGAAGATGGTCAATCCTATCCAAACGCACTTCTTCAACAGCCCGAACTTCTGGTCTTGTTTTAGATGTTTTTAGTGTTGTTAGGATTGGAGATTGTGGCGGAGTGCTTGATGATGGGGGACGTCCTCTTTCTTTCAGCGGAGCAGGAGTAGTGCTTGAAATAATAAGCGCTTCTGCAATGTATGCCCGAAAATGCAGAAGATCCATAATGGTATTCTTCTGCAGCTTCAACTCTACACCATGAGATTCATATTCTAGCCAGCTATTTACGCACCCAAGTCTATAGCATGTGTAAATAATCTTCGTGTCCATTTCCTAAACTTTATAAACATTCTGTAACGGCTAACCAAAAATCTAACTTATCTACTCCTCCCATGTAAGAGTTATATTGTTTGATGACTTCAGGACGTGTGACCTGCATATATTCTTTTGAAACCTTGTTCCATCTTCTGCGCGTATCTGTGCTGCCCATACCCATGTAGTTGGAACCCATGACAACAGGATTGTTGTCAAGCCATTTTGTAAGTATGGCCTCACCATCTCCGCTGATCAATGGTTCCGAAGTACCTCTACCCTTTTTCTTTATATCCCTGCCAGCAGAGAAAGGTGGGTTTTTAAATCTATTTGCCCTTATTATGCAGGTTGCCCATATTTGCTTTTGTAATAAATTGTAATTGTTAAAGTAGTTACCAAAATAAAGTTGCACATTTTGAACTGTAATTATTTCTTTGTAACGTGCAAAAATCGAGGATTGTTATTTAATGGTTAGCCGTTACTTATTTCTCTGCCATAATGATCTAAATTTTCTATATTTACTGCCTCTACCATTTACGTTACAAATCATAATTGATTAAATTATTTCTTTTTCGTATTTACCTTTTTTATTTTATAAAAGTTCTAAATAAACATGTTAGTGCCATCTATGCTATGTACGTGGGTTCTGGTTCGTTTCACATTTATACATTTTACAGATATCTGTTACTTTTGCTAAATCACCGCTAGATGGCGGTACCATTAAATAATTTACTTATAAAACATTCATTATTGAAATACGTATGGGTAACAATTTTGATTATAACCAAATTTGATAAGAAAATTTCCTAAGGTGTGGTCCTTCTAAAACGGCCATTTTGTGCGACGTGAATACATTTTAGAAAAATTTCTCTTGTTGCTATTTTCTTAGTGTATAACACCTTTTTATATGAGAATTTTTCATACAAGATATTTCTTTACTTTGTAAATTAATATAATCGCTATTGATGCGAAGGTAAAAAATGTTACTCGCACAAAAGTGGTAAGTTTGCTCTGCTTCTTTCAACTTCGTTGTAATTAGAATCTTTCTTTCAGGCTTAAAATACGATAATTAAATACTGTATCTTAAAAGAATTATAATTTAACCAGATCGTACTAAATCGTCACATAGAGTTCGTCTTCGATCTACAGAGGTAAAACAACGTTATATGAATAAATTACTATTATATCCCTTACCTTCTTTCTAGATTTTTCTTTTATTTATGGGTGTTGAGATTAGACGTTATGTACATCTCGCTTTTGGTTTTGCTACGATGTTCTCTTAACTAGGACCACTCGTAAATGACTGATAGCTTCAAGTGTTTTTGTCCCGTTATCATTAATGTTACATTGTCACTGGAGATTACGACGATGGAGTTTAAGCTGTACATTGTATTTCTGAGTTTAATTTCGAACCTATCATTTGTTATACGCTGCCTTCAGCAGGGATCACTACAGCATCTACACAAAAGTGCGTTTAAATTAACCATATTTGAATGAGCTGTTACCTTTGTTGCAACATCAGGGTCATATTTATATCCGAATCCGTTTAACCTTCGTAAAGATTTCACAAAAGTAGAACTGTTATAATTTGATCAAACCATTAGCTAGTATTTTGTGCACACATTTTAACCTAATTTAGAGTAATTATTGTTATCATCTAGCATCCATCTTTGACACTATTTTACTGTTTACGCCACCGTACGCAGTAGCAGAAACTCAAAACATCGTGTTAATACCAGTTGTATATGTCGTATTATTTATGTATTTAGGTCAAATGTTAGCGCGGGATATCGTGTTATTTTAAATTTATGGTTGTCAGTTTTAAGTACAAATTGTCTTTTATTATCGATAAGAGTATTCAGATCATTAGAATCTAATTTTACTTGATTAGTTACTTGTACTTACATGCATGCTAGGATTAATATAGTAAACTGAACAAGCTTCTCCGATTATTTAGGTAATTGAAACTATAATGATTAATGGGGGTTTGTGTTTAGCGATTGTGAAACCAACGGCAAGTTGGATTGTTACCTTACTGAATTTAAATATCACTGGTTATATATATATATATATATATATATATATATATATATATATATATATATATATATATATATATATATATATATATATAAATCTTCCTTTTCAGGTGTACGGGCTGAAAGATCTTTCAACGTACCAGAGAGGGGCATTACATTCTTTTGTGGTTATTTATAAATTTATAAGTTGATGTTTTACAAGTAAAATTGCGCGACTTGCCCTCGTCATTATTAATCTTGAAAATATATGTTAATTATGAATTTTATTCTTTCATATCGTGATATTAAGATAAAGCTATACTTAGCTGTTTTTGGGGAAAATAATAATGCATGGTCAGTTTGCATGCATAAATTATCTAGTCTTAGGGGAAACGTAATCAACGCGCCATTATAATCGTAAGCATAAATAATATCGACTGTTTAGTCTTCGTGTTGTTAAATATAAATACAGAGCATTTATTGTTGGGAAATTTATTAACAAATTACGTTTGCTGAAGGAACTGTTGTTTATTTGCTATTCCTGTTGCTTCTCTGGTTCAAGCGTTACAGGGGCTCTCTTTCAAGAAATAATAATTTATCTTTTCTTTAAAGCCTGTGGTGCCTGTTTCTTGTTTGTTCTCCCCATCTTTATTCTGTCTACAATTTTTGTTCTTGCTTTCTAATTAACCTAACGATCCATTTACTCTTTATTAACTGTCTACAATTTTTGTTCTTGCATTCTCACTAACCTAACGATCCAGTAACTCTTTATCAACGCTTCAAAACACCCACGTTATCTCAGTGCTCTGTGGTCTCAGGACCGTTTTACTGATTAGTTGTCGAGCTAACTAACCTCTTCCAATTTTATGTAACGTGGTAGGTTATATACGTGGGATCTTCTAACTTCAAAACCGCAGAGGCACCCAAACCAAAAATTTCTGAATGTTGAGCATTTAATTCTTGGTAAAGTATAAAATCATATGAAATTCCGCTGCTACCGCACAGAGCAAATATTTTGAATTCCCAGGGTTGGGTTTGCCTCGAATATACTGCTTGACATTGAAACTACCTTTAAAACGCACCATTTGTTCGTCGATTGACAAAGAGGTGGGCAGTAATAAGCATTTTGATCTACTTTGCTCATAAAGAAGTCGAATTTTCCAAAAACGATCTTTATCATTAGGCTTTTTAGTCACATCGACAAAATGTAGATTCTGCCGTAATTTATAAAATCTACTTTGTGGCATTGTATTCGCAATAAAAGTGATAAGCAATCGAGGTTCCCAATCATTTTTTATTCGCGGGTAATGAGTATTTCCCATAATAATATTTATACCCATAAATTGTTTTATTTCAGAAATGTTTGTAGGTACAAACCTAACATCTTCTTGTACAGCATGTAAATTATTTGAAAGAGTTCTTCAGTAAAATAATTTAAAAAAATAGTATAAAGGACTCTCCAGAATACAAAAATCCTCAGACGGTTTTCTTACATGCCACTGTACATGAGGTGTCATAAATGTAACATTTTTTCGCCAATTTATGTCGACTTTACTTGTTAGGTCATTGCAACAGAAAAATTCTTGGAATTTCTGTGATCTCTCAGGTTAATTTTCCTTAGCCATTTTTGAACTGCATGAACCTCCTGCTCTTCGTGACCTTCATTTTCTTTTTCCCATTGGAGTTGCGTTGCCAGCCATCATCTTCATCCTCCATTTCTTCACCTGAAGAAACACCCACATCGGAAAGCCCATCTTCAATTTTGTAGGTTATAAAACCAATAAATTCATCGATAAACATTTTTTGAACAGAAACCTGCAATATCTCACATATTTTTGCTAATACCTACACCTATTAATGATTCTAAATAAACCTTACATCGACAGATGGCAGCATTATCAGTTTAGATGAAAAAAGAAATCTGTACAATTGTGTAGGATGTGAACACAACGTACACGAACGTGTACCAACGAAAGGGCTAAAGTGGCGTAATGGGTATGTAATGTAAATAAATGTCTACAGTGTGAGCAAAAGTATGAAAACAATTCAATCAAATTCAGGATTAGTTTTCGTGCAAAACGCTAATTTTTGCTAATTTTTTAGCTCAGCTGCGCCTCGTTAAAAAATTCAATTCTCACCCAAGTAGCATTTCGCGCACTAGATACAAAATAACTATTTATTCGTAAAAAATATAAAAATTTATTTTTATTCGTAAAAAATGTAACTAAGTAATCAGATTAGCCTTCACTATTTCTTCATCTTTCAAAACCAACAGTAAGAATCAACATTTTATCTTAAATTAGGTATCACGCAGTAAACAAAAACAATTATAAACCACTTACAACGATAAACTAAATTATTAAGAACTGAATTAGAGAAACAGACCAATAAAAACAGTTGAGAATTACTTGATACGCACCAATAAAAGCAGTTGAGAATTACTTGATACGCACCGGAAGTTTTAAATTAAGTGCTCAAATTGAGCTCCGTTAGCGACTTGGCAATAACCAAGTCGAGCAATGGTTTGGTCTTGTACTCTGCTGATGGTGTCCTGTCCAATCGTTCTCATTTCGTTTTGTAGTCTCAATTTTAAGTCGTCCAAGTTTTCTGGTTTGCTTTTATAAATTTTAGATTTTAAGTGACCCCATAAAAAGAAATCAAGTGGGGTTAAGTCCGGAGACCTGGCAAGCCATTCGATAAATCAATGTCTTCCAATCCACCTCTGAGGAAAAACCCCATCCAAGTATTCCTGTACAGGTTGGGCATAGTGCGGTGGTGCTGCATCGTGCTGGAACTAAATGTTGTTTGGTACATCGGGATCGTGTGGGTTAGGGAATAAGATGGCTAGTGACGGAATGAGCTCAAACCGTAAAAAACCCAAATATCGATCAGCTGTTAAATATTCGTCAAAGAAAAATGGTCCTAATATTCTGTTTTCAATCAGTCCTGCCCAAATGTTCACCTTTCGCGGATACTGAGTGTGGTTTTCTCGCATCCACTTCGGATTCTCTGTTGCCCAATATCTGTAGTTTTTTTTTATTCACATTGCCGTTTGGATAAAACGTTGCTTCGTTTGAAAAATAGCACTCTTCTAATAAACAAGTCATAGGCCATGCACATCTCCATAAAATGTTCACAGAATTGTAACCTTCGATAGTAATCGGCGAGATTCAGTTGGGACACTACATGCTTCATTGCTAATATTCTTGAGGATACGTGGGGAATTTCTTCAGTTTTTGGAGAATAGTAAGCCTAATATCTTCTTGAACACGCGGACGGTCAACTTTAGGTCGATCACGAACATTTTCAATTTCACGGAATTTCCTTTCAATCTTGCTCACTGTTCCTCGAGTTAAAGCTGATCGATCTGGATATTTCTGGTTAAATAAATTGCGCATTTCCTCGTATGTTCTCACTGCATCTCCATATCCAATCATCATTAAAATATCTCCTCGTTGTCTATCTGTTAATCGTGCCAGTTTGTTGCTTATGTACTCTAATATGACATTGACAGAATAGGTACAAATAATAATAGGAAATCTGATTGAAGGAATGGCAGACGAAAAAAAATGACAGTGTAAGAACGCTAGATTGAATTTTAATTTACGTGGCCTAACTAATAAAAGTATAAAAATTCCATTCACTGTAAACATTTTTTTTTTTTGTGTTTTACCGGACTTGTTTTAAACATTTCGTTTTCCTTTATAGTCACCCATTAACTTTAATTAGTTACATTTTTTTAAGTCACGTTAAGTTGCATTTGTTACGAATAAAAGTTTTTACGAAGTACGACAAAATTTTGACGTTACCAGCTTCTTGTCGATTCAAATCAAAATCGTGACATGAAAGTTTCAATTTGGTTTCGAACATGGTTAGTTTCATTTCGCGTTGCAGATCCAAAATAAAATTATTAATACTTATGGACCTTGTATACTTCTGAGGTGTTGTATCAAACACACATCTCAATAGAGGCTGGAAGCTTTTAGTTGGGTATTCTTTTGATGCCACTGGACCTGGGTGTTTTCGGGTGCTTCCTAATCCCCATTCCCTAAGTTTACTAGTACTCGATTCATGTTCAATCCCGCTTATATCAGTGTATCTTGCCAAAAACAGTAATAGTGCACTTACATGACTTACCTAAAGCTGATAGCTGGCACTCACATTTATCACAGATCACTGCACCCGAAATATAATTTAATGAAAGGACCCCGCACCCAAGTAATGGAAAAATGGCGACCGGTTAAATTTTTTGAAACTTTGGTATGTTATTGTACTCGATTTAGTGTCAATGGGTCTAACTTAATCCTATGAGTAGTTTTCGAGATACTGGGTGTTAAAGTTGAAAAATGCCCAGTCTTTCGGAATTTGTATTTTCAAACTGAAGAGTTAGATTACATTTATGTTGCATAAATACGTTTACTGCATATTTAAGTAATATATTAGTAAATACATACAATTCAAAATATTTATAATTACAGGGTGATTTACAAATATATGAAGGTAGTTTTTTGCAGAAACTCACCATTTTCAGTATAACTTCATGGAACTTTTTCAATGGGTACTATCCGATATGGTATTTTGACGATAAAATGTTGCACAACAAATATTTATTATACAGGGTGTTTTACAGAATGAGTCATATTATACAATTAGTTTTTTTATGACTTAATTCAAAACGTTGTACTTCCTAGTTGATCTTTGAGAAAGTTGACATTATTAATATATTTGTATATATAAGCTTCAATGTACACAGGGTGGTTATTGTATTTTAAGAAAAGTATAAAAGCTATGGATACCCTGCATTTAAAAATTTGTTCGGTTAAATGTAACTATCTTTTCAGTATATATTATTTGTAGTAGCGTCTTAAGGGTTGTGAATTTTAAATCCGATACTATGACCAGTTTTCGAGGTACAAGGCGTAAAAGTTGAGAAATGTTGAATTTATTAGTTTTTCTTATTTAAACTGAAAAGCTAAATTGATTTCATATTACCTATATAAGTGTAATGTAAACTTAGTTCGACGTACATTAAAATATTTACTGTTACAGGGCGATTCACGAATTATGTACCATATATTTTTGCAAATACTTAATATCTCCACAGTTTTGGCATATATATGTTATTTCTTAAAGTTTACATCTACCCATTTACAATTTCGCAATTTATACTGTTCATACAGGGTGAACCATAAAGGCATACTGTCAGCTACCAAAAGTAAATAGGCTTTGAAATTATTACGATACCTATATTAAGTACGCCTGAACATAATATATACAGGATGATTTGGTTGTTTTATAATCACCTACAAAATATATCACTCCTTGTTCCGATATACGTGACAATAGGCAATATAGATATCATATATTTGTTTTTTTATGTAGGTATGACCTAAATACTAGGTGTCTGTTTTCTAAAGGCAAGTTTCATAGTTGTAGTTCCAGTACCAGATATGCAAATGCAGTAGTTGTCTCTAATTGGATTTTTTTTATTATTATCATTATCAAACACTATCCACATTGTATGTTTTAAGGGGTTCAGAAATCTCGAATAAATTCTTAACGATCGGCAACCAGGTTCAGGAATAAGTTCGTCTATTTCTATTGAGTTACTTTCTTCCCTGTGGAAAGTGACATGGATATATTGGACGGCTAAATATGGATAACGGTTTAGACCTGTTACGTTTTTTAAATATTCTACGACAACCTGTCTATGATTTAATCTATTCCATTTCCTACGTCGACGCACTATATTTTCGGTTTCCACGCGCAATTGAACAAAATTATTTTCACCTAATTACCCTCCAGCCTACGTAGTAAACATATGTAGGTATAGAAAGTTGTGCATTCGACCTTTTTTTGACAATCGCTAAATCGACTTATCACATCGTGCTACAACGTTTGACAAAGTTACGCCAAAATCGGCCGTGATGTCTGTGTGTGTGTGTGTGTAATAGTGTGTGTGTGTGTGTGTTATTGTTTACAATTTTGATTGTGTAAGTATTGTTGTTGTGTGTGTGTGTGTGTGTGTGTGTGTGTGTGTGTGTGTGTGTTGTGTGTGAGTGTGTGAGTGTGTGAGTGTGTGTGTGTGTTTGTGTGTGTGTGTGTGTCTGTGTGTGTGTTGTGTGTGTGTGTGTGTGTGTGTGTGTTGTGTGTGTGTTGTGTGTGTGTGTTGTGTGTGTTGTGTGTTTGTGTTTGTGTGTTGTGTATGTGTGTGTGTGTGTTTGTTGTGTTGTGTGTGTGTTATGTGTTGTGTGTGTGTGTGTGTGTGTGTGTGTGTATGTATTGTGTGTTGTGTGTTGTTTATTTGTGTTATGTGTGTTGTAGTGTTGTGTGTTATTGTGTTTGTGTTGTTTGTGTGTTTGTGTGTTTGTGTGTTTGTTTGTGTGTTTTTGTGTTGTTATGTGTTGTATTTGTGTGTTTGTGTGTTTTGTGTGTGTTATTGTGTTGTTTGTATTAGTGTGTATGTTTATGTTTGTGTTTGTGTTTGTGTTGTTTATGTGTGTTTGTGTGTTTATATGTTTTATTTGTGTGTGTGTGTTGTGTTGTGTGTGTTTGTGTGTGTGTGTGTGTGTTGTGTAGTGTGTTTATGTGTGTTGTTGTGTTTGTGTTGTGTTTTGTTTGATTTTGTGTGTTGTGTGTTGTGTTGTGTGTGTTGTGTGTGTGTTGTGTGTGTTGTGTGTGTGTGTGTGTGTTTGTGTGTGTGTGTGTTGTGTTGTGTGTGTGTTGTGTGTGTGTGTGTTTGTGTGTTGTGTGTGTGTTGTGTTTATGTGTATGTTGTGTTTGATGTGTTTTGTGTGTAGTGTGTTGTGTGTTGTGTGTGTTGTGTTATGTGTGTTTGTTATAGTTTGTGTAGTTATGTGTTTGTGTTGTGTTTAGTGTGTTGTGTGTGTTTTGTGTTTTAGTGTGTGTAGTGTGTTTGTGTTTGTGTATTTTATAGTTAGTGTGTTTTGTATTTGTGTGTGTTGTGATTTGTGTTGTGTATGTGTATTTATGTGTGTTTGTGATATGTTGTTGTGTGTTGTAGTGTGTGTGTGTGTTGTGTGTTGTGTGTGTGTGTGTGTGTGTGTTTGTGTGTGTGTGTTGTGTTTGTGTGTTGTGTTTGTGTGTTGTGTATAGTGTTGTGTGTTTGTGTGTATTGTGTGTGTGTGTATTGTGTTGTGTGTGTGTGTGTGTGTTTGTGTTGTGATGTTGTGTTTTGTTGTGTTTTGTTTGTGTGTTTGTGTGTTTGTGTGTTTGTGTTTTGTGTGTTTGTGTGTTTGTTGTGTTTGTGTTGTTTGTGTGTTTGTGATGTTTTGTGTGTTGTTGTGTTTGTGTGTTTGTATGTGTTTGTGTGTTTGTGTTGTGTTGTGTGTTTGTGTTGTTTGTGTGTTTGTGTGTTTGTGTGTATTGTGTGTTTGTGTGTGTTGTGTTGTTTTGTGTGTTTGTGTGTTGTGTGTTTGTGTTGTGTTTGTGTTGTGTTTGTGTCGTGTTCTGTGTTCGTGTTCGTGTTTCGTGTTCGTGTTGCGTTCGTCGTTCGTTGCGTTCGTTCGCGTCCGCGTTCGCGTTCGCGTTCGCGTTCGTGTTCGTGTTCGTGTTTGCGTTGCGTTCGTGTTCGTGATCGTGTTTGTGTTTGTGTTTGTGTTTGTGCTTTGTGTGTGTGTGTGTGTGTGAGTGTGTGCTAGCATGCTGTGCGTTTGTGTGTTTGTGTTTTGTGTTTGTGTGTTTGTGTGTTTGTGTTTTGTGTGTTTGTGTGTTGTGTTTTGTGTGTTTGTGTTTTGTGTGCTTGTGTGTTTGTGTTCGTGTTCGTGTTCGTTTCGTTTCGTGTTCGTGTTCGCTTGCGTTCGCGTTCGCGTTCGCGTTCGTTCGTTCGCGTTCGCGTTCGCGTTCGCGTTCGCGTTCGCGTCCGCGTTCGCGTTCGCGTTCGCGTTCGTTCGTGTTCGTGTTCGCGTTCGTGTTCGTGTTCGTGATCGTGTTTGTGTTTGTGTTTGTGTTTGTGCTTGTGTGATGTGTGTGGAGTCGTGCGTCGCATGTCGTGTGCGTTGCGTTGCGTTGTGTGTGTGTGTGTGTGTGGTGCTGTGTGCGTGTGCGTGTGCGTGCGTGTGCGTGTGTGGTGCGTGTGCGTGTGCGTGTGCGTGTGTTGTGCGTGTGTGTGTGTGCGTGTGCGTGTTGTTGCTGTGCGTGCGTGTGCGTGTGCGTGTGCGTGTGCGTGCGTGTGTGTGCGTGTCTGTGTGCTTGTGCGTGTGCTGTGTGTGTGTCGTGTGCGCGTGCGTGTGTGTGCGTGTATGGATGTATGTTAGTATCGATGATAATTCCAGACCAAAAATATCCAAGGGGGGGTTTATTACTGTGTGTTTTGGGTTTTCATCAAATATTATTAAAACAGATGCAAGTTTGAAAGATATAGAAATGCCCAAATATAGACCTTAATCATATCGATTAATTATGTTCAATGCAAATTTTTGATACGGCGCGTAATTTAGCGGCAAAAGAATTACTAAGGTAGAATTTAAGTATTAGGTCAATTTTTTTCAATATCTGAATAACGATTAATTTTACAAGAAAAAGTGTGGACATATTTTTTAAAGAAAATGTAATATTATATACATTATAAAGTTTCTGAATATAATGCAAGGTAAGCCTAAAAAGTAATTAGATATGAATGAAGGTGTTTAAACTTATACTATTGATGTCTTATGGAAGCGAGCGGAATTTTTTTGAAGTTGACGTCTATTTATGTCTATTAATCTGTTTCTGAAATGAAATTTTTAACTTTTATGATGTTGCCTGTTTTCGTTATGAAAGTATGAAAGAGGTTATAGTTACACAATAAAAATTATAATTAAAATTATTTCCTTTGAATGCGTCAAACGTTTGTTTGACATGGTTCAATGTTTTTGTTTTTACACTGTTATTTATTTTCATATTGAACTTATTATAAAAGAGGTTACATAATTATCTCAAAACAATGTTATTACAATTATTACATTTTTTTAAATTTCCATTTTGTAGGTTGGAAGGTCGCGTGGTGTTTCACAGCAGATATTTTTTTCAGCATTTGATTAACAAATTGTAGGGTTTCTCTTACTTTGCCGACGTATTTTCTAACTTAAACAGTCACATGAAAAGCTAATCTATCAATAAACAAATCAAAAGACTTAAAAATTGGTTTAAGATGCTACTACTTTTGCAACACCTTGTATTTGACCATAAAATATTTCATACAAATTGCTTCTGATTTAACAATAAAACAAATGCTTTGCAATAATTATATCACTGTTGCAATACCTAAATGTTAATATTAAAGGAGAATTAATCATAGTTGGCTGTACTCAAGTAGTTACCTCAGTAAAAATAAATGATACTGTTGTCAAATTCTTACCAAGATTTTCATTATTTTATGTTGTTTAACTCTATGTAGTGGTCTTGTGCTTTTAAGTTTTTAGTTGTTAAATTAATTTATTCATTTTTACGAATATCCAATTTGCCTTCGTTATTAAAATAATGACAGAATTTTTCTCTTATCGCTTTCGGATCGTTTGATGAATTTCTAATGCTAGCGGGCTCTAAATCAAGTAATTCAGCATTATCTGGTTTTGTGATTCTCCAATTTGATGCTAAGTACAGCCTTCGCTGTGTTTTCATTAAATAATTATGTAAATAGCAGCACGTTGCCACTATAGTTGCAGCTTTTTTGGCCTCAAAACATATAGGTTTCTGGAAAATTCCAAATTTTGATCGCAGTTACCCAAAGGCACCTTCTATAACTGATCTAGCTCGCGACAATCGGTAGTTGAATATTTTTCGGTCAGTATTACATGCATTTTGTGGGTAGGGCTTCATTAAATTTTGTCCTAATGCAAAAGCTTCGTGTGATATAAAAACAAACGGAAATTTTTCTGCTGAATTTGGCATTTCCGATGAATTTGGTATATTTAAATTACCTTTTTGATAAAGCTCCCAGAATTTAGTGTAAAATAGTACACCGCCATCGGATATTCGGCCATTAGCACCAACATCCATCACAATCAATGCTTTTTTTGAGTTTACTAATGCCATGAGAACTATATTGTAGTGACCTTTATAGTTGTATAATGATCCTGAATGTTTCGGTTTTTGAATTGCAACATGCTTGCCGTCTAAAGTTCCAGAACTGACATCTTTCCCCAAAATCAGAAGCAATATTTTTCCATTCTTCCTCTGTCGACGGCATCTGTAATAAATATTAAATGTAAGTATAATTTTTTTACAGAGTCTCAATACTGATGGAGAGGAATCCACAAATACTTCAGATGGACCTACTTCAGAAATATTACAACCACAAGGACAAGAAGAAAGAGAATCGCAAGAAAGCGTCTCTTACGTATCTATTTCCTCTGCAAATGCAGTCATGCCGCCGCCACGACCTGCGACGAAAAAGATGAAAAGTATGGTTGCCAAAAAAAACGAGCTATTTGAACGGGCATGTACATATTTATCTGAACCCAAGAGTTCTGATAAGTCAATTTCATTTGAATGGGCAGAAACTCTAAACCGCCTTGACCCAACTCAAAGATTATATGCTAAGAAAGCAATCAATGATATCCTATTTGAGGCGGAATTGGGAAATTTAAATAGAAATTCAGCACAAATAAATACACCTTCCCCTGTGCCATCTCCTGCCTACCATTCCCCATCTCCACATCCATCTCAGCCATCTCCTAACTATGTGATTACACCTCTTTCATCTCCATCTATACCGGTTGAATATGATACACATGATGACTCCACTGCCTCATCATTATTTGCTGACTTTGCGGTAAATGAATAATAAGTACGAGTACTTCATGACATATTTTGCTTAACTTTGTTAAACCTTTGCTTAAGTTTTTCTTTTGACTTAATGTTATTGTTTAGTTTTTTTTATTTGTTCAACATTTACTACCTACTTGGTACAATATACGATACTTACAGAACATGTAATTTTTTATTTCACTTACCTTGATAGAACACTGAAGAACATAAAGTAGTGCTTGGCATGTGTCCATGATGGCCTGACTGATAGCAGCTGGTGACATTATAACTGAGAATCTTAAATCATTAATATTCCTTCCGGTAGCAAGGTATCGTAACGTTACAGCCAGTTTTTCTTCCGCACTTATCGACTTCTTCATGATCGTATCTTGTTTTGTCAAATATGACTTAACCATTTTCAACAGGTTATCAAAGCACACATCTTTCATCCGAAAATAATTTGCGTAGTCTTCACCTTCCTTCGTGTGTCTTATTTCATTTAATAAATTCAAATGTGTATACAGGGTGGACGAAGCTTTATGAGTTTATGCAATATCGTTTTCTAAATTATTTATTGCAGGATGGTGTGGGATCTTTCGGGTTACAATTAGAAAATATTTTCGCAAAAATTACTACTCGTATACAGGGTATTACAACACAAAGTTATATTTTTTTAAATAGAACATACCGTATATTATTATAAATTTGGATTCCCTGGTTAATTTTAAGGGCACTTTATTCACTATATGAGGTATCTTAAACGCGCAATTTAGGCGCTGCATTCCATTTTTTGAAAATTTAGAGGTTGAAAAGAAAAATTGTAACAACCGTATTGAGAAATGTGTAACACTAAAATTTTAATGGTTGATTAGTCATAGACTGTGCTACATAAAATCGTAAAAATTGTAATATTATCTTTTTTAATTTTCGAGATATCGTAATGCAAAGTTTAAGATTTTCAATAATAGATAAATTGATTTTTTTAAATGGAGAGGTATACATTGTTAGATAGGAAATTTAATTACATACTTTTTGATATAACATTGTTGGTATTTATGTTTTGCCGTTTTTTGATAATCCAGCTTTTTTACTGAATTTGCAAAGTTTAAGAGTTTTAATCATAGATAACTTGATTTATTTAAATGGAAAGGTATACATTGTGTTACATTGATAGATAGTAAATTTAATTACAATTTTTTTGATATAACATTGTTGGTATTTATTTTTTGCCGTTTTTTGATAATCCAGCTTTTTTACTGAATTTGTCGATTTTCGTAGGTTTACATATGTATGTGTAATTGTTTAAATCTTATCAAGCTATGAAAACAAAAGAATATTAGAAACAAAATTCAGCATTAGTATCTGTTTTGTCATTTCGCGTGTATGTTCAAACGTAACTGAGTTAATTACTTTATTGCAGTGTGAATGTTTGACGCTTAACTTTACGAACATCATATACGTAATACGTTTATTTAAGAATTATAATGAGTAATTTTTTGCAAAATGAATTAGTTGACATGATATTTGTGCTTGGAGAATTAAACAAAAATTGTTTATTGGCCCGTCGAATCTACGGGCAGCGTTATCCTGATCGAAGACAACCAAGAGAAGAATCGTTTCGCAATCTTTTAGAAAGATTTGAAAGTACTGGAAGTGTTGGATATCCTAAAAACGAAAGAGCTAAAGTTGTTACAAATGAAGAAAATGAATTTCGTGTACTTGTAGCTACAGTTGAAAACCCCCACGTTAGTATTCCGAAATTAAGTGACAATTTAGAAATCAGTAAAAACTTCCGTGAGACGAATGTTAAAGAAAAATAAATTTCACCCCTATCATGTACAATTACATCAAGAGCTGAAAGAACAAGATTTTCAAAATCGAATTAATTTTTCCCAGTGGGTTCAACAACAGTTAAATGCGAACGAAAATTTTATATCGGGGATATTATTTACCGACGAATGTACATTTCATCGAAATGGATTTGTGAACAGACATAATTTTCATTTTTATTCAAATGAAAATCCACACCAATTTCGGTTAGTCTCTCAAAATAAATGGCCAGTGAATGTTTGGGCAGGTATGTTCGGCGGAACTATTGTTGGTCCTTTTTTTTTCAATGGCACACTCACTGAGGTAGAATGTCATAATTTTCTAGAAAACGAATTATATCATTTATTGGAGAATGTACCTTCGGCTCAAAGAAGAGGTATGTTTTTCCAACAAGAGGGCACCTCCTCATCATGCCAGAATTGTAACCCAGTGGTTAAATTCGACGTTTCACGAAAATTGGATAGGAAGACAAGGACCGATACATTGGCCAGCTAGATCTCCGATATAACTCCATTGGATTTTTTCTTTGGGGCTTTGTGAAGAATAAAGTATATGAGGAAGAACCAACAACTGCTGAGAATATGAAATTGCGAATTAGAAATGTTTTTGCTACAATTACTCTAATATGTTAGATCGGGTTGAAGCTTTTTATTAAAGAATTCAGTATTGTCTAAATCAGCGTGATCGACAATTTGAACATTTAATTTAATATTATTTTCTTCCAAAATCGATAAATTCAGTAAAAAGCTGGATTATCAAAAACGGCAAAAATAAATACCAACAATGTTATATCAAAAAAATTGTAATTAAATTTCCTATCTATCAATGTAACACAATGTATACCTTTCCATTTAAATAAATCAAGTTATCTATGATTAAAAATCTTCAACTTTGTAAATTCAGTAAAAAAGCTGGATTATCAAAAAACGGCAAAACATAAATACCAACAATGTTATATCATAAAAAAATGTAATTAAATGTCCTATCTAACAATGTAAAACAAAATCAAGTTATCTATGATTGAAAATCTTATACTTTGCATTACGATATCTCGAAAATTAAATAAGATAATAGTACTATTTTTACGATTTTATGTAGCACAGTCTATGACTAATCAACCATTAAAATTTTTGTGTTACACATTTCTCCATACGGTTGTTACAATTTTTCTTTTCAACCTCTAAATTAAAAAAAAATGGAATGCAGCGCCTAAATTGCACGTTTAAGATACCTCATATAGTGAATAAAGTGCCCTTAAAATTAACCAGGGAATCCAAATTTATAATAATATACGGTATGTTCCAATTAAAAAAATGTAACTTTGTGTTGTAATACCCTGTATACGAGTAGTAATTTTTGCGAAAATATTTTCTAATTGTAACCCGAAAGATCCCACACAATCCTGCAATAAATAATTTTGAAAACGATATTGTATACACTCATAAAGCTTCGTCCACGCACTATTGGCGGACCCTGTATAACTCTCTTTTCAATAGCCATTCTTTAGACCATCGCTTCCTTTTACAACGTTTTTTACAACCAAAAGCTATTATTATTGCAAGTGCAGCTTTTGTCTTATTGCAATCCATCGCGTTCTCGATTACGACTGACATCAGTTTGAATGATAGTGTATTGTTAGACTTAGATTTAAGTAAGAATTATTCAAACAAAATTGCTAGATAGTGAAAACTAGTTGCAATGTATACGTCAAGTGCGTGTGTGTTATATGTTTTAGGATAGTCCACTAGTGCCTGTTATGTTATTAATGTGATGATTGTGAAGGCAGTCCTCTTTTGAAATGGTTAACTGGAATATGGTCAGTTAAGTGACTGAGGACAGCCTTGTTTTTCAGGAACGTCAAATGTAATGGTTATTTCTATTAATGGTGGATGGATTTGTTTATGTTGGGCGCTGTTTGACGATAATAATAAGATAAACAGTGCTCAACGACTCGAGAGGAGAGGCTGATTCATTAGGCAGACATTCCATAGTTTGCTTCATAAGAGGACAGATGTAAATTACCATTATATATTGTGTTTTTAAAATTAATATAATTTTCATTTTTATTGAGAGATTTATTTTACATATATGTGAAAATAATTTCATTCCAGAGCTTAATGTATTGGCCTAATTTCAAACTACAAAAACAACTAAAGTTGTCAACACTTTCAGAGACTAAACTACGTATTATTTTTTCCGAACTGCACAATGTAAAGTGTACGATACGAGTAGAACAATCTGCGCATTAAGCGCACGTGGATGAAAAAATAAAAACTAGTAAACAATTATTATAATAGATTTAAGTTAGAATACAACTAAAGCATGCGATAAACATTTCTAATATTGTTAAGCTAAATTTAAGTTACATTACACGTGGCAAAAGACGATAAAACATTAATCAACATTTTTTCCGGCTATTATTACGAACAAAAAGTTTAAAATGCAAATATACAACCACAAGCGCGTTTGTAGTAGCTATTAATCAAAGTTAATTCATTGATTAGAAAAGGAAAGCGCGATTTTATTAAAAATAAACACGATGTGGTGTGATTATCTATTTTTATTCCTACGAATCTACATACACCTTTTTTTTTAAACACCATTTCCTAGATTATTTTGGGAAACGCGTTTTGCCAATAAGGGAGAGTCGTATGTTTCTCGGGAGTTGTAATTGAATTGCGCGAATTTTTACCATAATTCCAGAAAGCGATAATTTTGTTAGCTTTTCGTGAATAACATATTCTCACCTTGAATTTTATTTGCAGTTGACGATATTTGAATAGCGATTGCATAAGCTAAATCTATACGTTTGATGTAAAATGTAAACAGTTTTATATACTTGAAATGTTAAAATATCTTAATTGTATTTGTAGATAGATATATTGTAAGCCGCTTTCACACAAATGCATGTTATGTATGGTTTATTTTGCCTTGACATTTCTAGATTAGGTTCATGATTTTTTTTTAAGGCGAACATCAATTTTTCTGCTCCTTATTTCCTGCGGGTGTATATAGTTTGCTTTTTTCTCACATTCATAGTAAAAAAAAAACTCGAATAATGGAAAATATGTCATCGTTTACTATCTGCAGAACCAAGCCCGTTATTTTTTATACTTCATCACCTTGTTATGAAATAACTTTCTTACATTACCATAAGTCACGCAATAAATTTTCGACTTTGCTTATGAAAACTTATTTTTATTTACCCCAAATAAACTATATATTTTTACATTATTAGTTTCGAGTCGTCTTAAATCAATTGATAGGGTTCTTGGCTCACGAATTAATCTAGAAATTACACATTTTCATTTACTGTAAAATTACGTAATTTCGGAGACGCTATCACTGACTTATAACATGCAAAAGGCGTGAATTTTGCGCGTTTTCCGTGTGACTCCTTATACAAATGTTTAGTGTTTAATATTGACACAAATATCTTAATTACAATTAGGTAAAACATTAAAAAAACGAATTTCAATGTGAATGTTAATTGTTTATTGATCCATTTATAGCAAAGAGAAAGGCAATACACTTTATGTTAATAATCATTGTGATTATGATATATTTTTAAGGAATCTACGTTTTACTCATAGATTTTAAAAACCATTACATAAGCATCGACACCTGCTATTCTAGTCTCTATCCATTACTTTTTCTTTGGTAAAGAAGAATTTGTTCTTGTTTGGTCCTCTACAGAAATGCATTGATCTAAAGTTAATGTTCTCTAAAACAAAAAAATTTTGATTGTATTTTATTTTCAAACAAATCGTAAACATAATCTATTTAAAGGTTCAGATACAACGTTTTCCGCGCGGCTGGGAACGCTCGGTTCCGTCCGCGCGGAAATTCAATATTGTTCACACGTACTTTTGGTTACTCTACAAAAAAAAAAGAAAATATAGGGTGCATCCAATTTTGGGAGGTACGCTCACACATAGTTTATAACATTATGTCCCAATATGAACCGAAGAATTACTTGAGCTGATTCAAGAAAGCATCTCCAGATCTCATACTTTAATGAGGGATAGTGTGTCACCAGAAGAAAAACTCGTCATTGCTCTAAGGTAAGTAGTATACTTGTAAATTACATTTGTGTG
>JARFJB010000821.1:9120721-9230721 GCA_036346205.1 Vesta saturnalis
ATATTTCACAAACGACACGTGATAAAAAAATCTGAAAACTGATTTGAATTCGGGAAGAGAAGTTATATACAGATTACCTAGTTTTGTTTGAGAACCAAAATCTCTTTGATCAGTGATATGTATATATATATATATATATATATATATATATATATATATATATATATATATATATATATATACAGGGTGTGGCGCGAAGAGTTTTGATTAGAAGTAACGGCGGATACAGTTATGTTAAAAATCTGAAATTACGAAGCTGTAGGTTCTGGATGACGCTGAGTTCAAATATAAAATTCCCCAGAATGTGGCACTTCCAGTTATACCGAAAGTAGATATCAACTTTTTTATTTTAAATGGAACCTAATATTTTTTATTTTATTTTCAAATTCTGCATGAAATTCTAGATAAAATATATGCACGATGTCCTATACCAAAAATTAAGTATTTTCGAGATATTTCGATTTTTTTAAAAATTTTGAAAAAATCTTAGTCCACATTGAATAACGATATCTCCATTAATAACGAAGCTAGTGACGTGAAATTGTAAACAATAAACAACAAGCGCTTGCCCGTTAACTCCATATATCCATCTCATTGATATTTGATACAGGGTGTTTTAAACTTGGCCGCCAACATGCACAATTTAAATCATTTATAAGTTGCTTACTTTAACTAGAACACCCTGTATTTTATTACATTTTCCGCTCTATTTTTTTAAGCCAATTCGTTTGGCATCAGTATTCCCTATACCTAAATCCAACCATTTTTGAGATATTTCATTATCTTAGTTAAAACATAACAACACTTAATTATTTCAACATTAGTAAAGGGTAGGCATGGCTGTCAAAGATTTGATAGTTAGAACGTTCATTGTTTATGTTGTTTTGACAGTTTTCTTTACCAGTTTGTATTTCATAGTAAATAATGGCAAATGTAGGATTTAATAATAGTGATTTTTGAATCTTATTATTATTTACGGCGAGTGTAATAGAATTGTTGAACGGACTTGCCGTGTTTTTGCAGAAAGATATCCAAATTGACCAAATGCAACTGGTGATATTGTAAGAAGATTGCTTAAAAACAGCCATCAGTTTGGTCAATTTAAGACGTTTAATTCGGAAATAAAATAAAAAATGTTAGGTTCCATTTAAAATAACAAAGTTGACGTCTACTTCCGGTATAACTGGAAGTGTCACATTCAGGACAATATTATATTTGAACTTAGCGTCATCCAAAACCAACAGCTTCGTAATTTCAGATTTTCAACATAGCTGTATCCGCCATTGCTTCTAATCAAAACTCTTCGCGCCACACCCTGTATATATATATATATATATATATATTGAATTATTAATAACTAGGTATATACCTCGTTAAGTGCATTGACATTATGGCACATGGACCACTATAATTGATTGATTTGCAAAAAAGTATTATTAATAGTTAGTTAAGTTAAGAAGTGAGTTTGTTGCCCTTCTTTGTAGGTTCTTTAATTTTGTTAAATTGTTAGTAGTGCCGTTTCCTATGTTATATATTCCATTCGTATTATTAGTTATAAAAGATGGAATTAGGCGTTCTTTTGCATTCACATATATTAAATATAATAAATGCATTAAAAATAATAAATGGTTCTTAAATACCACTAATATTGAAATTCCTAATAATGTCGAAAAATTTCTGTCTTTGGGTCCCAAATCTATTTTACCATCAAACAATAAAAATGTAGATATGTTTAAATTTTTAGCCCACGTAGAAAATATTTTAGACACAATCCCAGATAACAATGTACAAAACTTTATTAGAGCCAAAGCTACTAATTTGATTACCAACCACATTAACGATAACAAAAATATTTGTAACCCATTCAAAAATGTAGAAAATAGAACTTTGACATTTTTTAAAGATAACCCTGATATAATATTAATCAAATCTGATAAATCTAATGTTTCTGTGTTGTTATACAAAGATATTTACCACATTAAATCAGTAGAACTATTAAATGATTGCTCTACATATAGAAAAATCCCTAAAGATCCTACAACTACGATTGAAATAAAGTAAATGTGATCATTAAAGGTTACATTTCTAATGAGACATCCAAATTACTCAAATCTTATAAAGGTGTTATACCTAAATATTATGGACTACTCAAGGTACATAAAGAAAATTTACCATTACGTCCGATTATATCATGTATTTTTTTTTATGATTGTGGACCTGAACAGGCTAAATTTGGCCTATCATGCTAAAGCACTCAGGAACACTTAGAATGATGGATAGAGGGATAATGAATTGCCAATAGATGCCTATGAACAGCTACCTTAAATTTTCCCATATCATAAGTGAGAGGAAAGCAGGAACTATGGAGATCATTCCAGAGTTTAGAAGCTGTGTAGAAAAATGTGGATTGCGCCCGTTTGTTACGACAAATGGAGATTTATACTGCAAACTGATGATGTGAATGAGCGAACCGAGTGCTTCTCACAAAGATAGCCCGAGATGGTATCAAAGAATATAATTCAGCAGCACAATAGCCGTTGTAATAACGATAATACAAAGAAGGAACTGAAACCATCCTTCTATGCTCAAGGGACTGTATGTGAGAAGTTAAGGACGGGTCATTTATAAGCCTAATCGCTCTCTTTTGAATACGATCAACGATATCGAAAGCGAATTGGGGAGCACTAACCCAGAGGTAAGAATTATATTCCAGATGAGGCCGAATTTGGGCCTTATAAAGCAGAAGGAGTTGTCGTGAGGTAAAGTACTGCTTAGATCTGTACAAAAAGCCTATTTTACGAGCAGCTGTTTTGGTAGCTGACAGAAGATGGTCAACCCATGAGAGATTTGAAGATACAGTCATACCCAACAGAGTAATAGAGTCTGAAAACTTAAGAACTGAGCCATTTATACTTACAACAGGAAATGATCGATCTTTATAGATGCATCAACACAAAAACTTGTTAAATACATCGCTAATATCTTAGATTCTGCTTTTCATAATCATAATAAATTCAGAATCAAAGATACCTTCACTTTCGTAGAAAAAGCTAATAGTTTTGTTATACCAGAAAATTACTGCATTGTATCATTTGACGTAAAGTCATTGTTCACTAACATATCAGTAGAATTAGCAGTTAATATCATAGAAAAGAATTATCAACTGATAATACAGGTATGCTCTATCTCTAAAGAAGTTTTATTAATATAGTTAAGTTTTTATTCATGAACACATATTTCATCTACGATGGCACTATTTATTCACAAGTGTACGGTTGTCCTATGGGAGGAACTCTGTCGCCTTTAATCTCAGAAATTGTAATGAATGACATTATATATTTCGTTATCGATAAATAGATTTTCAGTTTCCTTTCATTTGGCAATACGTAGATGACTTGTTATGCTCGGTTCCAATTAATAAAGTTGACTGTACTTTAAATATATTTAATTCTTATAATGGTAGACTTGAATTCACAGTAGAAAAAGAAGATAATTTCAGTGTTCCTTTTCTAGATACCCTTGTGATTAGAAATAATAATAATAATATCATCTTAGATTGGTATCGCAAAAAAACTAGTTCAGGTAGATACATTCCATATTTTTCGCAACATCCTCATAAACAAAAAATTAATACAGTTATAGGCCATCATTCATTGCTACAAAAGAATTACAAGATACTATACAACATCCTTTTGGAAAATGGATACCCAGCTAGTTTATTAAAAAATATAATTTTTAATAACAATTCTTATAATAACCACAAACACATTTTTGGCAATACGAATAACCATGAATTAACAAGTCAAACCATTTATAAAAAATTACCCTACATACCTCACTTAATACCTTCAATTTCCAAACTGTTTATATCTCATAATATCAAAGTTGCCAATTCAGCAATTGGTACGGTATCGTCTTTTTACACTAAACTTAAAGACAAAACCCCTCTACTGCAACAACTAGAAGTCATTTACTCAATACCCTGCAACAACTGTAATAGATTCTACATAGGGCAAGCTTCACAAAAGATTTCCAAACGTTTAGCTCTCCATAAAAGTGATGTAAAAAGAAAACCTAATTCAACTGCACTTAGCATACATTCCCATAGTACGGGACATAAGTTTAATTTTAGTGATATTTCCATTCTAGACACCGAAAGTGATAACCAAAAAAGAAAATTTTTAGAAATGTGCCACATTAATAACAACACAGAAATTTGTGTCAATCACAAAACTGATACTAATGGACTAAGCTCTATTTACACATATTTATTAAAACAGCCTTTCACCAAACGAATGAAAAAAGTAAGTATGTAATAAAGTTTTATTCAATTTCTTATAAATTAGTCGTTTTGAAGCTCTAATATATATTTTTATTTCAATGTTCCAATATGTAAAAATTAAAACACATTTTGTAGGTCACCAACTTTGTTTAGTAGTTAGTTAGGTTTTATGTTTAATTTGTTATCATGTTATTAGAGTTCTTTTATATTGTACACTTTATACTACGGTTTTCTTCAATGTATATGGTTAAGAATAATTTTAATAGATCACCTTATCATCCCATTCACAATATGTCACTCACGTCAATCATTTAATTTGTTCAGCAGTAATTTTCCATTTAATTGTAAGTTCACATATGTTTTATAATTAGTTACATGAAGGTTAAAATTTTTAACCGAAATATATAAAAACAGTAATAAATATTATCACATTTTGCATTTTTACCTGTATGCCTACTGGAACTAGCAAATCCCAACATTATCCTTTACAATGTATATATATATATATATATATATATATATATATATATATATATATATATATATATATATATATATATATATATATATATATATATATATATATATATATATATCGTTGAATCATTATAGCGTCCGTACGAAATTCCTTAATTTGGCATCCCCTAGAACAAGACGTATTCCCTGACATTTTATTGAAGTATATAAATTAGCATTTTTTTTCTGAAGTCTATTTTATATATTTTTAGCTTTATTTTTACTATGTACATACTTTTCGTGCGTTTGACAATCATTCTGGAACCCGTACATTAAAGTACTGCACTAAAAATCATTACGGCGTCTTGCTGCGTTGCATGCCCTCTTAATGTAACACAGCAATCATTTTGGCATCTCGGATTAGAATATACATAATGTTGTTATTGCAAACTTACGGACGTCAACATATTTTAGTTAATTTGTGAGCTATGAGTTTGACGTCTATTTTATGTTAACTCCAATTCTTACGTAGGTTTTCGTTTCTTGTATATGAGCAAGCTTTGCAAAATAATGAAAATAACTGTATCTGAAAATAGAACGCAAGTGAGGTATTATACATTTAATGCGCTATCGATAGATTTTTCTAATTTAGTTTATATTACCCTCATAAACCGTAAAAACCTGTGACAATCTTTAAAATTTAGTTTCCTGTTATATCATCACAATAGTAGATAGAGAGGTACACGCACGAAGTGGTTCTTCCCTGACCCAATTCGTAGCCTTTTCACGTTAGAAAGAGATAAAGCACAGAGGGAGTCAACTTTGTAAAATATTTACAGGGTGCGCTGTTTTATTTTTGAAGTTCTAACATTCATTCAAAAAATAGTGATTTTTATTGAATAGCAACAGAATGGTGTTTTATTTATCGTCCGAGGAAATATGGAACTATAGTTTCTTCCGGTATTTCTGCACAGCGTCGTTGAAATGAATACTTGTAAGTAAGAGGTACGACATCCAACACATCTTAAAAAGATTTCTCCTATTTTAATTTTACAAATCCTGATTTTTATCATAGTGAATAAAACAGGAGACGGTTAAAATAAGTAACAAATAGAATCGGCCACGATAGTGGGTTGGATTCACTAAGTGTGAGTCAAAAAAACGAACTCTATTGTACTACATTTTGTTTTATCATCAATATTTGTTTTATACCGTTTCAGTAAATATATGAAACAAAGTGTACCCAGTGAATCAAGGTTTATTAATAAATTTCACACAAAAAATACACAGTTCATATTTCCAAACACAAAATTACACTTACTGGAAAAAAATTGTGCAAATCTAAAAAAATTCTAGGGGACGGCCATAAAATCAAACTTTTCATATATTCGGATATTATTTATAGGCATAAAAGAACATAAAAATAAAGAAGATTGCAGTCTAGATTCCTTCTTCTTCTTTGCACTTGACCTATTACTACCTCTTCATCTTGTTTATAGTTTTGTTTGATCATGACATTAATACACAATAATAAACAGATCTGGATATTATATTTGCCCCACGTTCTTTAAAAAAATGCGTAATGAAGTAGAAAACAATTCTTCTAACACATTATCAAAAACATCAACACCAAATATACAGCGAGTCCCAGAAGTTATGTCTAAATTAATATTATTATTATTATAAGTTCAAGGGTCTAGTTTTGAAAAAAAAAACGCTCGGACACGCCGATTTTTATGTTAGACTACGATTTTTTAATGGTAATTTTGTATATAGGATGGCCCAAAAATTAGTTATGGCCACCAACTCAATTTTGTCAAATGGAAACACGTGTTTTTTATTTCATTTTCTGAACCTGCTTTGAATTCTGAGTAAATCTCATGTACCATGTCCTACACCTATAGTCAACAGGTCTCGAGGTATTTACAAAAAAAAGAAATAAATATTGTCCCCTTCCCCTCCTCTTCTCTCCTCTCCTCTCTCTCCTCTCTCTCTCCCTCTTCCTCCCTCTCTCCTCTCTCCTACTCTCTCTCCCTCTCTCTCCCTTCTCCTCTCTTCTCTCTCCCCTCTTTTTCTCTCTCTCCTCTCTCTCCTCTCTCTCTCTCTCTCTCCTCTCTCTCTTCTCTCCTCTCTCCTCTCTCTCCCCTCTCCCCCCTCCCTCTCTCCCTCTCTCCCTCTCTCCCTCTCTCCTCTCTCTCCTCTCTCCTCTCTTTCTCTCTCTCTCTCCCTCTCTCCCTCTCTCTCCCTCTCTCTCCTCTCTCCCCTCTCCCCTCCTCCCCTCTCTCCCCTCTCTCCCCCTCCCTCTCTCCCTCTCCCTCTTCCCTCTCCCCTCCTCCCTCTTCTCCCCCCTCCCCCTCCCTCTCCCTTCCTCTCCTCTCCCTCCCTTCCCTTCCTCTTTCCTTCCCCTCTCCCTCTCCCTCTTCTCCTCTCTCCTCTCCCTCTCCTCTCCCTCTCTTCTCCCTCTCCTCTCCTCTCTCTCCTTCCCCTCTCCTCTCCCCTCTCCCCCTTCCCTCTCCTCTCCCTCTCCCTCTCCTCTCCCTCTCCTCTCCCCTTCCTCTCCTCTCCTTCTCCCTCTCTCTTCCCTCTCCTCTCCCTCTCCTCCTCCCCCTCTTTCCTCTCCCTTCTCTCCTCTCCCTCTCCTCCCCTCCCTTCTCCCCCCTCCTCCTCTCCTCCTCTCTCTCCTTCTTCCCTCCCTCTCTCCTTCCTCCCTCTCCCTTCCTCCCCTCTCTTCCCCTCTCCCTCTCCTCCTCTCTCCCTCTCCCTCTCCCCTTCCTTTCTCTCCTCTCTCCTTCCCTTCCTCTCTCTCTCCTTCCTCTCCTCTCCCTCTCCCCTCTCCCCTCTCCCTTCTTCCTCTCTCTCCTCTTCCCTCTCCTCTCCCTCTCCCTTCTCTTCCCTCTCTTCCCTCTCCTCTCCCTCTCCTCTCCTCTCCCTCTCTTCCTCCCTTCCTCTTCCCTCTCTCTCTCCTCTCCCTTCTCCTCTCTCTCCTTCTCTCTCCTTCCTCTTCCTCTCCTCTCCTCTCTCCTCTCCTCTCCTCTTCCCTCTCCTCTCCTCTCCTTTCCCTCTCCCTCTCCTCTCCTCTCCCTCTTCTTTCTCTCTCCTCTCCTCCTCTCCTTCCTCTCCCTCTCTCTCTCCTCTCCTCTCCCTCTCCTCTCCCTCTCCTCTCCCTCTCCTCTCCTCTCCCTTCTCCTCTCCTCTCCCTTCTCCTTCTCCTCTCCTCTCCTCTCCCTCTCCTTCTCCCTCTCCCTCTCCTCTCCTTTCCTCTCCTCTCCTCTCCCCTCTTCTCTCCTCTCCCTCTCCTCTCCCTCTCCCTCTCCCTCTCCTCTCCTCTCCCTCCCTCTCCCTCTCCTCTCTCTCTCCTCTCCCTCTCCCTCTCCCTCTCCCTCTCCTCTCCTCTCTCCCTCTCCCTCTCCTCCTCTTCTCCTCTCCTTCTCCCTCTCCTTCTCTCCCTCTCCCTCTCCCTCTCCCTCTCCCTTCTTTCCTCTCCCTCTCCTCTCCCTCTCCCTCTCCCTCTCTCCCTTTCTCCTCTCCCTCTCCTCTCTTCCTCTCCCCTCTCCCTCTCCTCTCTCCCTCTCCCTCTCCTCTCCCTCTCCTCTCCCTCTCTCCTCTCTCTCCTCTCCCTCCTCTCCCTTCCCTCTCCCTCTCCCTCTCCTCTCCTTCTCCCTCTCCTCTCCCTCTCTCTCCTCCTCTCCTCTCCCTCTCCCTCTCCCTCTCCCTCTCCCTCTCCTCTCTCTCTCTCCTCTCTCTCTCTCTCCTCTCCTCTCCTCTCCCTCTCCTCTCCTCTCCCTCCTCTCCCTTTCTTCTCTCCTCTCCCTCTCCTCTCCCTTCTCCTCTCCTCTCCTCTCTCTTCTCTCCTCTCTCTCCTCCTCTCCTCTGCTTGCTCTCCTCTCCTCTCTTCTCTCTCTCTCTCTCTCTCTCTCTCTCTCTCTCTCTCTCTCTCTCTCTCTCTCTCTCATCTTCTCCTCCATAAGTTTAATTGATATTGACTATCTTTCTACTCTAAAGTCCTGCATTCATACTTTTCGACACACTGGATATTAATTAACCTTGTTTTTCTTTGCATCTATTCAATTTTTAAGTTTCTTTTTTGCTATTTCATTGATTTACTTTCTATTGAGGAAAATAACGATTACACAGCTTTTTATACCCCAAGATACACCTCAAATTTTGATAAATTTGACGCTTTACACATCCTAAGCTAAAACTGCTAACTGAACGATTAACGCAACAGCAGAAGAACTACTCTGAAATGACTTTATAAACGGTATTCAGATCTGATAAAGTTAGATCGTTCCAAATTCTTTTCAACTTATGTGGGCATAAAGCTATACGTACACAGTAATTTACTGTCATTAATCTATATGAAATATATGATACTAATCGGTGTGCGATAATTTATTAAAACAATGAAACGTAAATATTCTGTGATCACACCAATGTAAGCTTACATTTTATTAGTATAATCGCCTATTAATTTTCAAAAACCCTTTTGTAGCAGATTTAGTAGATACAGCTATATTAAATACGTTTTTTAAACACAAAGAGAAACAGTTAGAAAATGTATTCTCCCTTACTGCACTAATTCTTAAAACTACAGCAAAATATACCTAATAATTTTAGTTAAACAAAGAACTTATGAATGAAATAGAACCATTTGTGTCGTTTCTTAATGGTTCAGCTGTTGCCGTTGATAATTAACATACATGTGCATCTGTAACATCTAAGTTGTGGGGTAGGTTGTAGGTGACTTCAAGGATATTATAAGGATATTAGTAAGAACAGTATGTATTTAACAGCTGATTAAATTGTATAAATTAGTACCTTCCTGTTTTTAATCACTAATTAGATTATTTCATATTGCCTTATTTATATATCTATATATAAGCTTAATGTTTTAAAAAGTAAAATTATATACATATTTCATTAGTACATTTTTTAATTAAACATGTTTGTCATTAACACTATCTTAACAAAATCAAAAAGGAAATAAATGTGTTCACTATTATTATAGATTTGATCATTAGGTAAAAATATCGTCTGTAGTTATTTAATTATAACACTTGTAACTGTGAGGTTACGAGAAATGCTGATTGTGACGTTAATTGTTCACTTCTTCAGCATTGACTCCTATAGTTGTAAAATCTGCAGTTTATTTTAACATTATGTACTTCAAATGCCCAAATCATGGATGGTGAGTTGGTATTTGAAGCTCTTGAATAATGTGTAACGTTCTATGGATTTGTTGGTGCAAGAAAAGAATCGTACGACACCGGTTTTTCAGTAAAAATGCACATATGATAATGGTTGATCACTGTCACTGTGGTTGTTCTAAATAACCTATATTTAATGGGTTTTAGATTTTTTATACCCGAGATGATTTATCAATTTTGCTCAATTCTTTAATTCTTGATAATTTACGAATTACAGTGTGTAGCGTCCCCCAGGTATCCTACCTTGAAAAGTCTAATTTCAACTTATTTGCAATAATGAAAATTTAAGAACAAGACAATCACTAAGTGATGACTTTACTGACAATAATGTTACTACTACTCAAATTAATTGCCTGCCTTACTTTGACTTTCCTGGCAATAGAACATTCGAATTTATTTACAAGTCTGATATTTAATTACTAGCAAACCTCAAATCTGATCAAACGAATTGGCCGTCTAGTGGTAGGTACGTTGTGCGATTTGACTGAGATAAGCTGGACGAGGTTAAATGTTGCATTATGTGGGGCAGGTAAACAATGAAACTACTCAAATTAAAATTAACGAGCTTTGCGCAATCGTGGTTCAGCCCGTTAATATACTATTGTGGGAAAGAACCACCAATAAAACCCATTTTATTCATAAATAAGTAATTTCACAAGTACATTAATAAATCAAACAACCCCAAAAAAAAACAATGAAAGGGTGAAATATACAACAAAACACCATTAAATCAGGTTAAAGTGCGTACAAAATTATAACCTTAAGAGAAAAATTAATAAAAAGCCCTTTAGTTACACATAAACAAAAAAAAACCTGTAGTCACACTCACTATTGTGTTAAAAATAATCAGAATAACAATCGTAATACCAAACATGTGGCCCTTTAAAACCAATCATGCCAGTCTTTAAGTAAATAAGCACATAAAACAATAAGGCAAATTACGGTACATATAAAATACAACAACAGTAAAATTGCACAGGTGATAATAAGGTAAAGGCAAGGACAAAAGAAAATAGATAAGGGATTTACACGTGCACAATTGTTTAGTGACTACTAAAGCACAAAGTGCATACGAAAAATTGCAATAAATTACATATAAATAGAAATGTAGTACGCAGGCAAACAATTCTATTTAACAAATTGACACAAAACACTCATTAAACATAGCCTTACAAAGGTAAGTTGTAAATAAATCATAACATCGTGACAGATGTATAAGTTGGAGCGCCCCTTTCTCAGGTTACACATTCATCTTTACAACAATAAAAATAAAAATTTGAGGTGCTTAATAGTCATCTGGACACGGGAGTATGTACACACTCGGCAATTGCACATTACAATTAACAACTAGAGCGGTATTCTGCACCCGTTTGCCCACGCCTCACCTCAACACAAATATAAATATAAACAACAATGCTAATTCACACAAATACAAGAATGTGGGAGGCCTGTACTGTCTTTTATTTTAGCAGATTTCAGATTAATGAGCCCGCGTGCGAATGAGATACCTGTTCAAGGCAATGCTCGACTTTTAATACATTATATAGGCTTGTAGAATTATTTGCTACCAGCCTTAATTTATATCAAAATACCTACTTACACTTGAATATATTCCCCTTAGTTAAACACTGTACCACCAACACGACGAGTTAAGATACGCGGTTTAAAACTCTGCGACGCGACGATTAATTACAGATTAATTTTTGGAAATACTTACATTAAACCATACACAAAAGAAAAGAACGAATTAGCGTTTTAGTTTTGCTAAAAGGTACACGACAAAATATTTATACACCGAACGGTTTACAACGGGCGTTTCTAATTAAAACAAATCAAAGCGTCCGGCTCAATCAAAATTTCAACAGCAACTCCCTTTCCCTTCGATTTCAAAACTAACTATATTTAGTCCCGCAATCAAAAAAAAATTATTACGTTGGAACAGTTTCATATTAATTATTGAATGACATCTTAATTTTAAAAACGTGCATTCGTCCGTAACAAGCGCTACATTTAGGTCTCAAGTTTCAACATACCAAACAAAGACGTCTTTGATTGCAGTGTGTACCGACGTAATTAATTACCAACTAGTGACATTTTTACATGAAGAATGTGCGCATAATAATTTCCAATGTTTCGTTGCACGCCTTCAGTAAAGCAGCTTTTAAGCGTACACCTGCTCGTCAAACCTCAAACCCATGTTTTCAACCCTTAGCCAAATATTAGTTACAATAATAAAATATCCCGAAAACCATGCTCAAATAACGACTTAATATTTAGTAAAATATGAAAACCCCATTAATTAACTTCCTTATCGCGGTAACAATGCAATAATAAAATTTTCGCGGTCCGCCAGCTATAAGTGTATCTTTTTTTCGTATTTACTACCTTTATTCTTCGCCCAATAAGGGGCCAAATAGTATATAAATAAAAATTGGAGCCGCGGCTTCAAAATACAACAAGAAAAAATTAAAAGCTAATTAACTATTTACAATAATTAAAATACTTAGCTTTTTGGGTTTTTGAATAACTATGCCATTGTAAAGTGTAAATGCATATTAAAATAAAATTATACAACAATTTTAACAAAAATAATTCTTCGTTGGGGGTTAGAACTCTGATTCCTTGCACTAGCAATCCGATCAGTTGACCGTATGGCTATTACCTTCATTTATATTTACGCAACATTTAGCATTTAGCATATTATGAAGTTGTTAATTATAAGATATCGTGTAAAAATGATACTATCGATTTGATGGAGGATTGCGAAGAGTTGATTGAATGTAAGTTAGTATATGCTTCTTTTATTTTTAAGTTTTTAATTATTTTTAATACATAAAGACAAGATAGAGCTAATTGAGGGGTATGCGGTGAAGTCGCCCTGTTATCAACCCGTGTACGAAGATTATCAAGATTTCCTATACGTAACGAAAAATTATTATGGAGTCACATTACCAGAAAAAGAAGAGCGAGAAGAAGAATCTGTAAAGGTGACAAATGTTTTTCATAATAAAAAGATTTTATTTAATCTGTTTTTTTATCATTATTTAAGATGTTTCAAATTCTCTTCAAACTCAGTACTATTTCAACATCAGAAATGGTGAGTCAGTTTCAGCATCCTATTTCTGCAATCGTTGCGGTAAATCCTATTTCATAGTTAATTTTCTTAAACAGATGTGAAAATGGTATAATAATAATACCACTTTAAAAAAGGTTTATTGGTTCTACAATCAATGACGGACACTATACATGGATTTAAGTTCATCGGTGGTGGTGGAATTCAGCAAGGTTTGTCTGATATGTTTGATGGATAAGCGCTCCTTGGAAAAAAACAACAGGATCATTTTTGATATTAAAAAATAAAGATAAACAAAGCGATATTCATTGTCACTTTTCGATGTTTACATTCTAGAAAAACAAATCTCGGTTCTGATATTAAAAGATGCACGATAAAAAGTAGAATATACCGGTGATCGCAGATTTTCATCTGGTATTTAAGCCAGTATTGTTTAGAGATTCAAGATGGAAGGACAGTTTAAGCATCCATTTTCGGCAATAGTTGGTGGGCCATCGGGCTGCAGGAAATCGTATTTTATCATGGATTTTCTAAAAAATATCAAAACTGTCTGCGATACAACTTTTGAAAAAATGATTTGGCTCTACAGCGAGTGGCGGCCGTTATTCAAAGATCTCTCAGTAAAATTTCAGAAGAGTTTACCTGATATGGAGCAGTTTGACGGTGAAAAACCGGCCTTAATAATAATTCACGATCTAATGCGAGAAACTAACGGTTCGGTGGTGGATATTTTTATAAAGGGCTGTCGTGTGTTTTTCTTAACGCAAAACATATTTTATCAAGGACGTGGACAGGCTGCTTACTGGGATGCCACTTCAAACTCGCACGGATATTTATTGTTCGATTTAAAACAAAATACACCGGATGTGCTACGATATAGAATAAACATACTCGGGCCTCAAGGCATTTGCCAGGTATATATAGCGAAAAAAGGGTTTAAGCCTCACAGTCATATGATGATTGACGTTTTAATCGAAAACACCGATATCCTGCGCGCATTAGCCAGATTAAGAAAAAGTCAACTTGACGCTTTATTGAAATATCTGGATAGTAAGCAGGTGGAATGTATCTGTGAGTGTGCCCATAACATTTTAAAAGGTCGCATACCCCTGTCAAGTGATCAAAAACTGCGACTTCCTCAACATAAGCACACTTTAAGACCGTTGGCCAAAGAAGCGACTCTATAAAAAAGAAGAAACAATTTCTCGTATAGATCAGATAGGAAAGTGATAATACACCGGCAAATCTACAAACGGATAAAGACAAGGAGTTTGTGGCGGTCGATGTATAAAACTTTTTCAAAAAACAAAATATCAATTTCTAAGTAACAAATAACCCTGATGTAAAACATCTGTAGGTGAAAGATTTAATAAAACATTGGAAAAAAGATGTGGCGTTATTTCACCTTCAAAAATTCCTACAGGTATATTGATGTACTTTGACTACTTACCACAATAGCCCTCATTCAAGTATAAAGATTACCCCTGCGGGTGTAAACGATGAAAAAATTTTGGTAGTGTGAAATAACCTGTACGCGAAATGCTTAGGCACACCACGTCATCCTAAATATGAAGTCGGTGAACATGCGAGAATCGCCAGAACTAACTACGCCTTTGAGAAGGAATATGAAACGAATTGGAGTGAGGAGGTTTTTACAATTAGCGCAGTCATAAAAAGAAGACCACCAGTTTACAGAATAATCGATCTTAATAACGACCCTGATCAAGTGCTGTGGACACAGTGACAAATTTAATAGTTGGGTGTTAGCTTCGCAGTTGAGAGATGTATAAAATTGAGTTTTATCTTACCTTATTGAGTAATAGTTCCATGACGTATTTTCTTGACAATATGGCGTCAAATTTTATTACACAACTCCTAAACGAATAGGATTAACGGGTTCAATGGATTGTAGGCGTATCGGAGATTCAGTACTCTTGTATCTTTTACGTTTTGCTTCGGGAAATTATGCCAACATAGAAGAAATTGCCAATGAGCTAAATAACCATGTGCTAATAAGTAAATTTTTTTTTTATGATTGTGGACCTGAACGGGCTAAATTTGGCCTATCGTGCTGAAGCACTCAGGAACACTTAGAAGGATGAATAGAGGGATAATGAATTGCCAATAGATGCCTATGAACAGCTACCTTAAATTTTCTCATATCATAAGTGAGAGGAAAGCAGGAACTAGGAGATCATTCCAGAGTTTAGAAGCCGTGTAGAAAAATGTGGATTGCGCCCATTTGGTACGACAGGTGGAGATTTGTACTGCATACTGAGCGAACCGAGTGTTTCTCGCAAAGATAGCCCGAGAAGATATCAAACAATATAATTCAGCAGCACAATAGCCGTTGTAATAACGATAATCCAAAGAAAGAACTGAAACCATCCTTCTATGCTCAAGGAACTGTATGTGTGAAGTTAAGGACGGGTCATTTATAAGCCTAATAGCTCTCTTTTGAATAAGATCAACAATACCGAGAGCGTATTGGGGAGCACTAACCCAGAGCTGAGAATTATATTCCAGATGAGGCCGAATTTGGGCCTTATACAGCAGAAGGAGTTGTCGAGAGGTAAAGTACTGCTTAGATCTGTACAAAAAGCCTATTTTACGAGCAGCTGTTTTGGTAGCTGACAGAAGATGGTCAACCCATGAGAGATTTGAAGATACATACCCAACAGAGTAATAGAGTCTGAAAACTTAAGAACTGAGGCATTCATACTTACAACAGGAAATGATGGATCTTTCTTAGCGGACACAAGGCAACACTGAGTTTCTTTAGCATTAAATTTAACTAGATTATTGCTTCCCCATTCGAGAATACGTTGAATGTCTGTGTTGATTGAATTTCCCATTTCAGCTTTAATTTCTTGATTTGACATAGAAGGTGGATTATCACTATGAGTAGACTGAGATGAACTACAGTGAAGAGTGCTATCCTCAGCAAAGCAATGGATGGGGTTAGTTGTTGAAGAAATAAGGTCATTTATGTACAGCAGAAAAAGTGTAGGCGCTATAACGGATCCCTGCGGTACGACCGCGTTAATGCTAACTTCTTTTGAAAAAAAGCCAGCAACTACGACACGTATTCGTCTTTTATTGAGAAAACTAGAAACCCATTTGATGAGCGTATCATTTAACCCAGACGAGGTGAGTTTGGCAAGTAAACACTTATGCCAAACTTGGTCAAATGCCTTTGAGATATCTAAAGCGACTACAACTGTTTCACCGAACTGCTCTACTGTATTGTCCAAACTTGGGTCACATATGAAAGAAGATCACCTGTTGAATAATTTCGCCTAAACCCATATTGGTGGTCACTAAGGAGTTTGTTAGCTTCAAGTAACGTGAGCAGTTGCTGATTGATGGCTTTTTCCATAATTTTAGACAAAATGGAAGTGATGGCAATTGGTCTGTAATTTGAGGGATCGGTCTTATCGCTTTTTTTTGGGAATAGGTTGAACATTTGCTAACTTCCATGATGAAGGGAATTCCCCAGAAGACATAGAGATCGTATAGAGCTTAAATAGGACTGGTACTAGTTCGGGGAACATTTCTTTAAGACAATAGCTGGGATACCGTCTGGGCCAGTCGCCTTATTGAGATCAAGCCTACTGATGATCGATTCCAGGAGCTTGTACCGAAAATGAATGGGTTTCATAACGTATGAAGAAGAGCTGACTAGGGGCACATCTTTTCCAGAATCATTGAGACACGAGTTTAATGCAAACAAATCCACAAAAACATTGGCTTTGTCTACAGAATCAGCAACTACCGATCCGTCAATAGATGTCAGGGGGGGAAAAGAAGATGTTCCAAAGTTTTTACTAATGGCTTTAGCTATAGACCAAAACTTACGACCGCCTAAAGGAGATGTAGCTGGTTCATTGCATTTTCGTTGTTTGAACAACTTTTTAGTTTTAGTGATGACACATTATTAACAACTGAATTCTCACAGCGCCTAGCCTTACTATTAGGTTATCAGCCGTATCAAAATATAGCTATTGAGCCAATACCCCTGCACCCCGCTAGTATATGGATAGGTTGGCCAACTCAAACATTGTTTATAGCGACATCGTTGAGCCGCAAATTGTGGGGGATGTTTTATCTCCGCTTATCAGTATAATAAATATTACTTCAGAAAACTATGCTTACGGGAGTCATAAATACGTGTTTTTTCTCCTGCACATTACATACCAGTGATGAAACATCGAGATTAATGTAAAAACAGATACGGATGCAGCAATGCCATTCGAGTTTGGGACGTCGCGTCCGAAGCTACATTTTTAGAAAGTGCAATAGTGGTTTGCTCTTATCAGCAATATTATATGAATCAGGCCCGTAATGGTATCGGCTACATCTACAGAGCCAGCATGGACATGGTATAGGAAGCTGGTTGGGTGGTATATTTAGAAGTATAATAGCGTTATTTAAGCCTGGTGCAAAGGCTATCGGAAAAGAAGCTCTCAGAACGAGTGCCAGTGTTATTGGTGACGTCATAGAGGATAGACCTGTTAAGGAATCGGTTCAAGAAAGGTTTCACGAGGCTGGTAGAAATCTTAAACGTAAAGCCGACGAGAAAATCCATACAATAATGGAGTGTTCCGGCTATAAAAAAGTAGGTCTTGCCGATAATAACCAATCTCTACCGAGAGCTGTTGCTAAGAAGAAGAAGAAACCTACTTACGACGATATATTTTTAAGATAATAATGGTTTTTCTACATACCCAATCGTGTGAATGCGAATTGGATTTGTTCGCTTTACCCTCGACGCAGACAAGTATCGAGAGTGGTGAATGGATATTTTATAAGCCGAAGCCCAATAGAGTTTGTGGTGCCCGAAAATGGAAACGATTACATAGTTTGAAGTCAGACCATGTTGTACATCACAGCTAAAGTTCTAAGCCAAGATGATACAGCACTTACTAACGCGGATGTTGTAGCAACGGTAAACAATTGGATGCATTCGCTTTTCTCACAAGTGGAGGTTTACTTAAATCAGAAGATGGTATCACAACCAAAGAAAACCTACGTCTACCGTTCATATATCGAAACGTTGCTAAATCACGGAAAGGAGGCCAAGAGTTCAAATCTAGGTTGTACCTTATGGAACAATGATACATCCGGACAGATGAATACAGTAGACCGGCAAATAACGGTTTCTCAAAACGTGAAGTACTTTCAGTGGCCAGCAAACAGATTAAGGTGATTGGTCACGTGCACTCGGATTTGTTATTGCTTCGTTAATTAAATCGAGGTAGTCTATGACGTAATTAAATGGAGATGTAAAGGTGGATACAGCAAATTCTGGAAGTGGAATCATATGGCCGGCTTGAAAGTCAAAATATTCAAAACCTTTCACCATAAGTGCAGTGAAGTGATGTTCTCAAAGTAATATAATTGATCTTTTAGTTCCAAAGACGATTTTGTTTGGTACCATAGACTCTTCCTCACACCAGGATAATTCTATCATAGGAGAGGTACAAAATTAGCAATACAGATCACTAGATCTTGTCACTGCATATGTTTGCTGTAGTAGTAACTTGATTGAGTTCTTTCTGAACAATAAAACTCTTTTGAACAATTTTAATCAAATAAATTCTTGCCAAGTTAAATTATGCAGCAGTTAATGCACATTTGTGCTTCCATAATCTCTTAAATTTTGAATAAATTGACATATATAACTATGTACCTAGTAATTTTTTATAGGGACTAAATTTTTTAATATTTATAAGCAGTTCTTCAACGTTATTTGTTGTCATGACCTCTAGTTTAGCAAATTTCTTAAGGAAAGCTTTAGTATGTTCCTGTATTTCCACTAATCATTAGGTTACAAACTTACAGTCTTTTTTGGAAGTGCAAAGTAAAACCGTTACAGAATCCGACCAGTAGGGGGTGCTATGGATGTTTATCGACAGGTGTTTTTTATACATTTGACAAATCTGGTGCCTAAAACAACCCGATTAAGTTCCTGTGTAGGCATAGATTGAAGTTTTATCTGTGTTCCAATGATTGTAGATTCTATTATTTTATCTGTTCTTATTCTTAGGTACGCAACTACTGCATTTTCATCTTGGCTATAGTCGATAAACATGTGCAGCTGAATATTGAGGAGCCTGACCAAATGACATGTTGGAATTTGTAATTTCTCTACGTCTGGGGGTCTTTTTAACTATAACTTCCACTTTTGAAATTGTTCGTCAGTAACCAAGTCACCCATGGAACTCCACTTTTCCGGGTCTGTTAAAGATGAATTTTTAAATACAAGAGAATATTAGCTATTAATCCAAGTCTGTCATATAAGTATAAACTTTAAAATACGCAGCAATTCACCATTAGTCGACTTTCGTAACCCTGCTATCTGTGAATGTTTCACCACATTCCCAATACTTTTCCGTTAATGTTTTTGCCAAACGAAACATTTATTATTTACGCCAATCTCTCAAAAATTGGCCAATCATATTTTTCGACTTAGTACTAATGCTGTTCTTACTTATCCATCTTTGTAGTAGTGGCCTAGAGTGCATCATTTTTACATTATTTGCTATGGTTGGGGCTTCAGGTAGCGTGTCAGTAACGTCCAATACGTCATTTTCGTAGTGGTTTCTTATAACTGATTCAAGCGATCCTGAATGCAGCTGCATAAATCATGGATATTCTAAATATGTTGTGCACAGCTTGGTAGCACGTAGCATCAAATAATCATAACATGCACAACGTAAGTGTTTATAAATTTAGCTAAATACCATACCGGCTACCCTCATATAGTAGACTGAAAAAACGTACCTCTGTAGTTCTGACAATCACTCTTACTTACTTCCCTTACCTTTAGATAGTTGAACAATAATCGCACTTTTCCAATCGATCGATACTTTTCCACGCATATGCATTAAATAATTCATACAATATTTTCGAAGTTAGACAGCTCATATTTCAGCATTTCACCTGCAATTCCATCCACACTTCCAGATTTACAATTATGTATTCAACTTTCTTGTTCAACAAAACGTCAACCTAAGTTTGACTCCTAACCTCCGCAACATTGTTGTTGTTTGAGTCTTTACTCAGCTCACTTTCTCTTCCGTACAACGTTTCAAAGTATTGTTCTTCAATCCGTACTTATCCGATATTACCTCGAACATACAATAGTACGTTCTGTTTTGACCCACATTTTGCATTTATTCCCCACTTCCAGAACATTTTCTTACGTCCCTCAAAATTTATATGCACTTTCTCACCCGCTGTCGTCCCCAGTTCTTCTTTACTAATCCACACTGCCTCTTTCGCTTCTTCCTTTCTCAATCTGTACATTGGGTGTAACCGTTTTCTGTCAGTCTAATGTTTTTTCAATAACCATTGCCATGTACAGATTCACTCCACCACGCGCATTTTTCTGCGTATCCACAGCCGTTCTATATATCTTTGCAGCACAATTGGCAAACGTATCTTTCAAGTCTATCCACGCCTTTCCAATGTCACCGTTCCTCATTTGCTCGTTTCATAACATTTAATTCTCATTTAAATATCTGTAAGATACTTGTTTTTCTACTTAGTTCTAGACGTTGATATTGGCACTATGGTCAACCTCTTTCTGCATAACCACCATTGTCTCAAGCATATTCTAAATTCAACCAAAAAGTGATTAGTTCCACATATCGGTCCACGCATTACTTTTGTATCCGGCGGCCGTAGGTCCTTCATCGTAAACATTCAAGTCAATCATGCTTTTAGATTCACCTCTCTGCTATGCGTACTTATAAACACTTTTATATTTAAACCGTGTATTAGTTATAAACAGATTTCTGTATACACAAATATTCACCAGACGTGCACCTGTCTCGTTTACGCTTGAATTTTCATAGTTTCTTACAACACGTTCCATATGTTCCATCTGTACGCCCACTCACCTATTAAAATCTCCCAGTATGATCACTCTTTCACTTGGTTGGCATACTTTTAATATGTTCTCCGCACTGTTCCAGAAGTTTTATTAAATACATAAACAAAAAGTTTACCTCGAGTAGGATTTGAACCTACGACCTGTACTTTGTTAGAGTACCGCGCTAATCAACTGCGCCATCAAGGTTCAAGCCGAATCTATGTAAATTTTGTCTTTATGTATGTAGAACTGATGTAAATTCTAAATATAATGCATTTTACGTGTTGGGTATTCAACCTCATTTTTTTCGTAACAATTTGCAATTAACGTGTGGCTGATCTTGTTTGTCAAATATGTTGACTCTTTTTGCGGTGTTGCTTCTAGAATCGGTCATCAGTAGGCTGGAACCCAATAAGACGACTGGCCAAGATGGTATACCAGCTGTTGTTTTTAAAAAATGATCGCCTGGACAAATACTAATCCTATCTAAGCTTCTGGGGAATTTACCTTATCATGGAAGTTAGCAAATGTCCAACTATTCCCAAAAACAGGCGACAAGACCCTCTAAGGGAATAATACATTAGACGTTTGGAACAATACATTAGAACGATTCGGTAAAACATTTTTTTAGATATCGAAAAAGCGTTAGACCAAGCTTAGCAAGTGTTTAATTGCCAAATTCAGCTCGTTTGGGTTTACTGATACACGCATCAGCTAGGTTTCTAGTTTCCTTGATCAAAGGCGAATACGTGCCGTAGGTGATGGCTGCTTTTAAGAGAAGTTAATGCGGGCGTACCACAAGTATCAGTTATAACTTTGTCTGATATACACAAGATCTTATTTATTTAACGACTAACCCTATCCATTACTTTGCTAGCGACAGCAGTCTTGATTGTAGTACATCTCAGTCTACTCATAACAGTAATTCACCTTCTGCCTAAATCAACAAAGGGATGTAACGTCTTTTGAATGGGGAGGTAGTAATCTAGTTAAATTTAATGCTAACAAAACTCAGTGTTGCCTTGTGTACGCCAAAAAGATCGATAATTTCCTGTTGTAAGTATGAATGGCTCAGATCTTAAGTTTCCTGACTCTATTACTATGTTGGGTTAATGCTCCATAATACGCCCTCCATATCGTTGGCCGTATTTAAAGAAGAGCAGTTAGGTCTTTGATACCATGTCGGGCCGCCTTTGCTAGGAATACTCGGTTTGCACATGCACATCATTAATATGCTGTAAAAATCTCCACCTGTCGTACCACATCTTCCTAGTTCGTGCTTTCCACTCAACGATGAAAAAAGTTAATGTAGCCGTTTATAAGCGTCTCTTGGTAATTTAATATGTCTCTATTCATTCTCATAAGTGTTCCAGAGTACTTTAGTATGATAGGCCAAACATAGCTTGTTCAAGACCACAATTATTAAAAAAAACGCTTCTAGTTGGGGAACGTAAAAATTGGCTAACACTAATACACCAAAATTAATAATATACCAAACAGTTCCCGTCTCCGCATTTTTTCTAAACAGAATACGATAAGAGAATAAATAGGAAGCAAATTCCTAAATGGAAACCGAGTTAGTTGGATCTATGGTATCACAATCTGTTTATCATTAGGGAGGTAATGGGTGCGATCCCCGTTAACGTCTAGCTTGTATGAGTTTTTTTCAGGAGATTTTCTTCGTGCACATATAGCGGCATGATCACTGCGTATATGCACTTCATGTGCGGCTATATAAGTGAGCACTGCGGTGGTATCTTTCCCTTCAGAACCCTAACTCTGTTCCTTCTAACCCTATCCTGACCGCACCCATCCTTAATCCCGCTATACATATATACGTAATGTATGTTGGGAATCCATCGCTGTGGCTGAAGGAGCATGGAAAGCTCGAGCAGCCCAACCTCCTCTTTGGGGAGGGATTGAAACACGTTGCTTTACTTTCCTTCTTCCTAAATGGAAAAAAGGTTGTGACAAAATAGAAGATTAAAAACAGACTGTGAGATAGGGGGCATAATTAAGAGCTGTTAACAAAATAGGGAAATGAAGAAATTTGTAAAAAAAACAAAAAATGAAACGACTGGATGAAAAATGAATAAGCATGATAAGCAAGATGTGATTCATCCTTGTAATGAACCCCTTTCTATAACAAATCCAAACGTTAGAATTGTCATAGGAACTGTTTTATTAGCTTAAATGATAAAAAGAAATAACTAGATCGAATCCGTAATCCAAAGTGTAAAAAAAGCAAATAAATAAATAAAATAAACCAATAACTGGCTCTAATTTGTAATCGAAATTCTAAATAAAACTAATTAAATATTTTTTCTTTTCTCAAATAAATAACAGCAAGTCGTGCTAGGGACTAATCTAATCTAAATACAAGTAGGAAGTTACTGAATACATTTTTATCGGTTTGAATATTACTAATAAACAAGAATAACAATAATCTGACCAGTAGAATTTTGTAACATGTAAAATACCTCTTTAAATAAAAAAGGCGAGTATATAATATTTAGGTTTGCTATGGTATTGAACTTCTACGAAAAATACGGTTCCTTTAAAACCAATGGCAGATGACTGTTGAAACTCATAAAAGCGTACTGACACAAATAAATACAAAAGATGTGAATATGCATGGCAGATCCGTATATTAGTGGTAAGTTTTTGAACATTTTCTTTTTGTTTTCAAATTGGAAGGTTGATCCTACTTTTATTTTTCGTACTATATGCGATTTTAAGTTTAAAACATTGTGTTGCATATTGTCCTATACTATATTTTTCTTTGACTGCAAATTCAAAATTTAAGATAACTTTTACCTTCATAACTATGTTTGATCTTAATTGTAATTAATTAATCCTAAAAGTAGGCAATTAATGTCGGGAGAGCTAACAGGGCCATTATCGTTATTTATTGTTACCCTTCAATTGAATAAAAGTGAAATTTAGAGGATGGAAACGTTTAAGTTGTTACGGTTCGCGACAATAATACAGATTTGATTAATAAACATCCGATACCCACTTACGGTGTAAGGGATAGACTGACGAAGAAGAAAGAACAAATAAACATTAAATTAAATAACAAAGAATTAACTATAACTCGGAAATCTATATTAAAAATAATTTAATCATTTGGTCGCAAATAAATAACGGCAAGTCCGGTGAGTGGCGCGAGAGCGAGGAATCCCGTAGGGAGGAATCTTGTTGAAACGTGATGTGATTGAAGGGTGTGTAAGTGAAAAAAATGTATATGTACATTTAAATACTCATAGAGTAAGTATACGCTCTATTATTTATATCTTATTGTCTATATTTCTACTTCTTACTTCCTTACGTGTCGTGGTAGTAGATAAATAACTGTCCCGTAGTAGGACGATGCGGTTAGTAGGGAATGCTGTATCATCCGGAGCACGATTTGGTGAGTAACCGGTCTGCTCGCTATGGTATTACCCAAGAGAAGAATTCAATTGCCACGGATCGACCTGGCTAGAAGGGGCGGTCGAGGTCGAAACGGACAGGCCACGTTGATGACGACTGTGCAAGGAATGAATGGCGAGTCGGTACGTGGAATGTTAGAGGTATGCATGTAAAAAATTTGAAATTGCTAATGTAATGTACGAAAGGCACCTTGATATTCTGTGTGTATCGGAGACAACGCGCAAAGGAAAGGATGATGTGGAGATGGAGGATGACAGCCTAGCACTATGATCAGGAGTTGAGACTGAAGTTCATGGTGCAAAAGGATTTGGGGTGAACGTAAGTCAAAAAGCGAAAAGATGTATTAAACAGTACGAATTGGTTTCTCCCCGGGTAATGTGGGTTAGAATGAAAGTGGAGTTTCGAAGAATTTTTCTTATTGCATGTGAATGGAGAAAGAAGGCAGGAGCGTGAAAACTTCTGGAATGAAGTAGAAAACGTGTTAAACGTAGCCAAATGAAAGAGTTAGGATAGTGGGAGATATGAACGTATGGGCGGGTGTACAGAGAGAACATACTGAACGCGTTCTAGGAAAGTTCGGAGACCAAAGAGTCAATGAGGATGGTGAACGCCTGGTGAACATCTGTGTGGAGGGAGACCTGTTTGTATCCAATACGTGGTTTGCACATACAAATGTGCACATGTATACATTGAAAAGAGGTGAATTTAAAAGTACGCTAGACTTGATAGTGTATGATGAACGGCTTAGAAACCTGGTGATGGACACAAGAGTAATGTGCGGATCGGAGTGTGGATAGGACCACTTCTTGGTTGTAGGGTTTAGGGCAAAAGTGGAACTCGAGAAGGAAAACAAACGTAGTGCAACGTTCAGAATTAGGATAGACAAACTAGTGGATAATGGTGCAAGAATGAAATACGCAGATGCTGTGAGTAAAGGATTGAATGTGAATGAAACAGTGTGGAACGAACAAATAGAAGACACTGACGTTGAAGGTGCATGGATAAGCTTGAAAAGCTGTGTTGTCAATTATACCGTGCGGATATGTGGAAGAGCGACTGATAGGTAGACAGAAAAAATGTACTTGGTGGAATGAGTCAGTAAAAAAGGCAGTATGTAAGAAAAAAGATGGGTACATGGCAATGAGATTGTATGAGGTGTACAGATTAAGAAATAAAGAAGCGAAGGAGGCAGTGAGAATAAGTAAAGAGGAAGTGATGGCTGTGGAAGGAGAGAAAATGGAGAATGATTTTGAGGGAAACAAAAAACTCTTCTGGAAATGGGCCAGAAATACAGAACGTGGCCCAAAACAGAACGCTGCAGGAGTGATAAATATGAGCAACGGAATAGTATGGAAGGATTGTGAAGTGAGGAAATGCTGGCGAGAATATTTCGGAAAGATATACAGCAGTGAGGAAGTTAAGACTGAAGATTTAAATAAGGAGAATGTAGAAGGAATAGCGATGAAACTGAGAAGGATATTGGGAGAAAAGAGGTAGAGAAAACGATAGGAAGATTGAAAAACGGCAATGGAACAGGCGTAGATGAAATCACTGGTGAAATGCTAAAGTATGGGGGTGTACAGCTTATACGATGATTTAGTGAATTATTCAATGTATGCCTTCTGTATGGAAAGTGCCGAGAGATTGGAAGAGCGCGATCATTGTACCACTGTATAAGGGTAAGGGGAATAAAAGTGATTGCAAGAACTACAGAGGAATAAATTTGCTCAGCATGCCTGGTAAAGTAGTTGGAAGAATACTGATTGATAGAGTACGAGAAACTACACAAACTAAGATTTGGGATGTGTAGGATGGCTTCATGTCAGGGAAAGGATGTGACGATCAGATGGTTGCTCTCCAGCAGGTGATCGAAAAGTGTTTAAGTGTAAAAAGGAAGCTGTACTGTGCGTTTGTAGATCTGGAGCATACGACAGAGTGAATAGGGAGAAGCTGTGGGAAATATTAAATGAGTATGGCGTAAAAAAAGGTCTAATGAACGGAATAGCGGCAGTATATAACAGTAGTCGGGTGAGAGGAGGTGTGCGTGAATGCTTTAATATTGAGCAAGGAGTGCGACAAGGCTGTGTGATGCCACCGTAGTTGTTCAATGTATAGATGGATAAATGTGTTAGACAAGCATGTACCGCTCCAAATGGTGTAATGGTTGGTGACGTAAATGTACGCACATGACAGAGTCTTACTAAATGACAGTGCGGATGAGCTACAAACTGCTCTCAGGAAGTTTGATATAGTCTGTGAGAGAATTGACCTAAAGGTAAACGTGAATAAAACTAAGATTGTGACCTTCAAATCGAGAAGGTGGAAAGGAGAGTAGAGTATTTACTCTGCAAGATGAAATTGCGGAGCAAGTGGACGAGCTGGTATATCTGGGTAGAATGTTTACTGCAGATGGTACAATGGAGGGCGAGATTGGACGTAGGGTCAATGCTGGAAGGAAAGTGATTGGAAGTATGTGGATGATAATGAGAAACGAAAGCATGAGCCTTGCTGCAAAACAACCAATCTGTAATGGCGTGTTTGTCCTGTCAGTACTGTATGGAAGTGAGACATGAGCATGTCAAAAAAGCACGAAAGAAAAATAAATGCCATGGGTATAAGAGTCTTGAGAAACGCGTGTGGTAAAACAAGAAGAGACAAGATGGAGTGTGGCGAGGAAAATACGATGATGGCTAGATATAAAAGTAGCACATTACGTTGGTTTGGTCACATTGAGAGAATGAACAACGCAAGATTAACTAAGCAAATATATGTGGGTGGGGTTAGAAGTAAGACCGTGCCCGGTAGGCCGCGTAAAACTTGGATGAATGTAGTAAAATGTACGATAAAGGAAAGAAAGACGAGGAGTTTTAAAAATAAAAGGGCATGTCAGAGATAATGTATGAATCTTGTCGAAGCTAGGGAGGTATATGGAGATAGAAGAGCATGGAGAAAGATTGTGAATGAAAAATAAATAAGAGGCAGGTATTGTTTTGCCTACCCCGCAAGGGAATGGCGTGAAGGTTAAGTTAAAAATGATGCAGTCCCTCATATAAGTGTGTAGAATTTTTTAGTGTTCAATTATAGATATTGTTGAGAAATTTATTAGACAATACGACTTTATTACCACACTTTATTTTATCTTCCAGATTACTTTATAAAGATTATTAATACTTTCATATGAAAAACTGAGCCTATTCAAAGTTGTCATCTACTGTTATACTGTGGGTAGGACAAGTCAAACCATAAGAGTTATTGCCTGTAAACAATAGTTACAAACATTTTCGCCTGTGAAAGATTTCTAGACACACATGCTAATAATCACACCCTGATTAAATTTATATTAAAAGACAAACTATCCTTGGCATCCACATATTTCCTTCGCAGCAGCAACAAATAACAATAACATAGTAAATCACATGTTATAAGCTGTCATACTTTAGCAACATTTGCATTTCTAAAACATTTTATGACGTAAACGTTTATCATTTAACTGGTTTTTTTGCTTATTTTATTGCTAAAATACATTCCGTTTGATTCAATTTGAATGAGGGGTGTGTCTGTTTTGCAAAATAAAATTAAAACTATTGAATATAGTACTGATTGTCATTCACTTGTATTGTAGATGAGAAAAAATATATAATGAAAATTAATTTATAAGCATAAAAACATATATATTGGTAAACAATATCAATATGTAAATTTATTCAAAGTACGTTCATATATAGAAAAATGTTATTAACATAAGTATTAAACACACGATAATACGAGAGTGAAATAAATTACACCTACTGTCTAAGAAAATCAAGTCTTTAGAAAATGACGAAATGATTAAATATTTTTTTTTAATTTTGAAGAAAATATTTAATTAAAAATTTGATTACAATTCAAATCGTTAATGTAAATTTTAAGATTTAGCGCCCATTAATAATTGCTGTCCTTTATTCATGGACAAACGTCGTATTGTCCATGATTTAGTAATTTATTTCTAGAAAATAAACTCTAACGTATAGAGATTTAAATTTATCTAATCATTCTACATCTTTATTCACTTTTAAGCCTCTAGTGCCCAAGACGTCCAATAGGACGGCTTACATTAATAAATTTCTGGGAAATAACTATGACTCAAATCAAATGCTGGGATGTGTAATACGCCTCTAAGAACTATTTTCAACGTTGTTATCTAGTTGTGATTACGAGTTCACACCACCGTTGTGTATTAATACTCAACAAGAGCAAAGTTACCTTGAAGTCTGTTTTGACCACTTATTTTTGTGATTTTGCTTTCTTATTAATTTTTTGGTAAATAGTAACATTGTTTAGATGCTATTTAATGAAAAGAAATTACAAATTATGTTTTTGGGTAGGGTAACTGTCCCAAAATATTCACCCGCCCTCTAGGACGGCTGAGGTAATTCTACAGTAATGACTGATATAACATTCAGTGAGTACTTTTCAACTATATACTTTGCTCTTACTATTTACTGGTTCTAATTGTGTTGAAAGGGTTTATTTGCTTTTTACAGATAACAATGGCACGTCAGTCATCGAGAAGTATATAATCTCGACAAGCTAACTGACGAAGATATAAGAGAAATTGTGGCATCGATATCGAATGAAGAGGATGGTTTATATACAGACGCCAAAGGCGGTGATTTCGATGACGACGATTCCAGCGCACACACACACTCACTCACACTCAGACTAACACTCACACTCACTCTCACACTCACACTCACACTCATACACATCCAGACATCATTGCAGATCTTGACCAAAGTTGTAGCATGAGCTAATAGGTCAATTTAGCGATAAATGGATGAGTCGATTGCATACCTTCTATATATACATATGTATATGTAGATTGGAATGTAAAATATCTGGTGTGGAACTCCACACGACCTTCGAACCTGAAAAATTTAAATTAAAAGGAATGAAATAATTTTAATAACATTTTTTAAGGATAATCATGCAACCTCATTTATAGGAAGTTCGTTACGAAAATATGCAACATTGTAAGCGCTAAAACAATCATCTATGTCAAACCGACGTTTAAAACTTCATGACAGGCAGAGTTTAGTAAACATCTTGATGCTAATTTAAATTAAAAGAAATGAAATAATTTTAATTTAAATTTTTTTAGGATAACTATGCAACCTCTTTTTTCTACGTTCATAATGAAAATAGGCAACATCGTAAAGACAAAAACAATAATCCATGTCATAATGACGTTTAAACCTTCATTTCGGATAGAGATTAATGTTAACAGCTTCAGCAGTTTCAATCATATTTATTTAATTTTTACATTTATTTCGGTTTACATTAAAAAATTTTATAAACAAAATTTATGCAAAATTAAATTTTTTTTTAAAAATACGTATACACTTTTTCTTATAGAATTAATTGTTATTAAGACAACAAACAAAATACACCCACGTACCACACAAAATTAAAAAACACCGAACGCGTTTCGATAGCTACGCTATCATCATCAGCGGTCGACTAGGGCGGACTAAAGAAAATTTATAACATATATACCATCAGCGAGTAACGCTTCGTTGCTAATCTCGTGAAAGTGAAAGTGAAAGTTATGAAAGTTTAATGAGTTCAGAGTAGCCTAAAGGTCCTTGATCATCATTATTCATTAGAATTTGTTTGTTTTTGAAGATCTCTAAACTTTCATAACAATTAAGTTTGTACTTATTACTAGATAATGAAAAAATTTGAGCCAACATTTAAATTTTATGTTAAGAATTTTTTTGCCGCTAAATTGCGCGTCATATCAAAAAATTGCATAGAATATAATTAATCGATACGTTTAAGTTCTGTATCATGGTATTTTTGTGTCTTTGAAATAAGTAGCTGTTTTAGAAATATTTGATAAAAACCAATAACTGCCCCCCTAATAACTCCCTCCCCCCTCCGCTTCGGGATTTCTCCCAAACTCTCAGCGTCTCTAAGCCAAATGAAAACAAGCTTAAATACAAAATTTTAAGTACGTAAGTATTTTCGTTCTGGAGTTATCATGGATACTAACATACATCAGCACATACAGACATACACACAAACATCCAGACACGATGGCCGATCTTGGCGAAACTTGACTAACAGTTGTAAAATGAGCTAATAAGTTGATTTAGCGATAGTGAAAAAAAAGTCGATTGCATAACCTTCTATACCTACATATGTACATGTAGGTTGGAAGGTAAAAAGTATTGGGAAGAGAAATAAAATAATTCAGATCTTGATTAAGATGGAAAAAAGCAAAGTAAGCACAGCCTACTTTTAAAGGAAGAAAACAAATAGTTTTTTTATGTGAAAGAAATAACTTTACTTTAAGTTTTTAATTTTTTTGAAAAAGTCTATCAGCCGACGCTAATATTGTTGTCCATTTACATATATACGTTTGTATTTAATTTATTACGCGTTTTATTATCATCATTAACTTTAATTTTAAGCGCAAAATTTTGCGGAGGAAAGGCTGGTTTTAAGTAATATTAATTGTGTTAAAATTATGACATAATGGTTTATGACTCTGTTTTCTTATGAACAGCTAATTTAAGCTTTATGTGCCCTTTACAAAATTATATTCAACGTATTTTATTGGACACTTTAGTTTATCTGTGACATTGAAATTAAGTTCCAGTTTCACTGAAAACCTGTGCTACATATTTTCTAAATGAAAGAAATTTTTTTGTGCAAAACAGTTCTACTCTTTGAAGTTCATAAAATTTAATATTTTTGGTAACCTTTTCACATTTTCACTTTCAGATTAAATTTTTCTTTATATGTAAGAAACTTTTATGTGTTTTCTCATAAATGTTTCATTGAATGCAAAGTACACACACACGAGTGTAAGGTATAAAATAAAATAAAAATTCGATAAACGTAATCCATATTCTATGAAAAAAAAAATTATTTTGAAGTAATGAGCTATGTAAATTTTTTCTTTAAACTCATTTTATATTTTAGATAGCAGAAAGAAATTTAATCAACGAAAGTAGGTAACCAATTTATTCGTATCTTTCTGTTATATTAAAATAAACCTATCTTGATAAACGAATATTGTAAATGGAATTTACGTTAATAAGATAGAATTTAAAGATATTTAATATGTCGGAAGCATAATGAAGAAATGAAAGGTAAAATTTTTACGATTCCTTTGTTATTCAAATGAATGGTTTCTCAAAAAACTTAATTATATTATCGTATTACCTTTTTTTTTACACAGGGTGTCATTTAGTACATTCAACACTAGAATTAGTAATTCTATTTTAATTTTACGATAATTTATACCATTTTAGACATTTTAGTTGACAACTATCTGTTGTATCGTCTGGCTCAGTGGAGTGGTCATGATTCCTACTAAACATCCAGGAACATGCCGTTTTGCTCAACAGAAAACGTTAGAAATCGTTAAAACGAAAGTCAAAAGTGCCATAAATATTTACTCGTGTAATAAAACTCTATTTAAATTATACATAATATTTACACTTTCTAAACATTTACTACTACTACTGTCAACTCACCAGCATTCATTTGTTTCAATCTATAGACCTAACTCAAAATCAGCTGTAAAGTTCGTCTCAAAGCGCGTGTTCCGTTATAAAATAGCATCGACATCAAAATTTAACTTTATTAAATGCTTTCAGTTATTTAATCTTGTTCAAAATGTACAAAATATCTATTTAAAAAGAAAAGTTCTCATACAAAACTGCATAAAAAAAATACAAAAGTAACATTTTAACAGCTAATTGTGACAAAAATATGCATATGAAATATTATTTACAGGCGTTACTAACACAAGTTCAGAATACCTTCCGTATTAGTCCACTCGTACGGTACTCCACTGAAGAATAATGTCCAAATTAGGCGTACAAAATTTGTACAATGTATATTTTATTGATTAAATCATTAATAAATTAAATTAAATTAAAATAAATTATTTCACTCAAAATCGTACTTTATAAAGTGCAACAATATCCCTTAATTTTACTTCAACCTCAATAAATCACACAATTCAGGTATCTCAACAAACTTTCAAAGTACGTTAATTATTGCTATAATCTTTGATTTTTTAATATAAATTCTTAACTTTCACCAATTTTGTCAAAGTTACCAAGTTGTCAAGGTCATCACGACAGGAAGTTCTAAATCCCTAGTTTGCTGTACGACTACTTAACAAAGAACGAAAATCACACTTCTGTGTATACATAAAGACAAATTTTACATCAATTGGGGCTTGTATTCCGGTAGCTCATTTAGTTAGAGCGGTACTCCAGTAAAGTACATGTCGTAGGTTCAAATCCTACTCGAGGTAAACTTTTTATTTATGTATTTAATAAAATTAATAATAATTTTTATGCTTGATAGTTTCCGATAATATTATGTTTTACGAAACGTGTAATCCAAAACGACATTTTCCAAAGAATTCCATAGCTAGATCATTCTTCAGATGCAAATATTACTACATGGTCATGATGCTCTAGCATTCTTAGGGTACGGACATCACGGGGACCCTTGCATAAGCGCATTGCTACGACCAAGGTCTGGTACCTTAGACCTTCGCTCCGACCATAGAGTAGGTGGTCACGTTAAGGCCTCGACCAACGCATTTGTATTTCAGTTTAAACCGTAAACGAGCTTCGTAGACATGAATGTTTTAATATCTTCCTCCAATGATGAAGACGTGTTACTGGGCTCAAGTGCTAAAATGCGCTAGCTATATAAAAAATCACAATAAAGAACAATTCATGCTATAAATAATAAGCGTTTTCGGTATGGCGAATTTCATCATCTGTACAGCGCTTTAAGAAATGCTTCAACTTGTTTTTTTGAATATATGAAAATGGTAATTAGTACATTCGATTATATTTTAAGTAAATTTGGTGGTAGTTTAGAAAAAACACAAAAATTGCCACTATCAGCCAATTGTAACGGCAGAATAACTCATGCTAACTTTAAGGTGAGTACACAAACTCGTTTTATTTATAAAAAAAGTACAAAGTAGGGTTTTACATTTATCTAACTTTAAAATTGCGTAAGATATATATATATATATATATATATATATATATATATATATATTAAAGTAGGCATTCTGGTCCTGTTTTTCTCTAAGATAACGAAAAAACATTTCAACATTTCTGATGGAATACTTGACGAGGGGTGCTTTGGATTTGATGATGAGAGTAGATTTTATGTAACCAAATAGTTCTGCTAAGTGCAGTTCATTCCTAGGTGGATTTACTTCCAATGAATCATGTACTAATTGAAGTATTTTAATACGAAATTGCATTTTTGTTTTTGGAGAAAACTGTCGTACGTGTAGCAAACTGATTTTAAAAAATTGATTCGTCCTCATCTAGCTCTTTTCTTGCTGAATTTAATTCAATCCGCGCATAGATCTTAGCCAGACCCTGATACCACAAGTTTAGTAATTTTTCGACCGTCGACCATCGCTCACACAATGGTAGACAAATAAAAATTAATCGGACTTGTATTTGTCCGAGAGGCTATTTGGAACAAAAAAAAACAAATATCATCACAATTGCGTAATTTTAAATAGATTATGGAAAGTAATTGCAGAGGATATAGTGTACCAGGTAAGTAATCGTATTATAGAATTTAGAAGAGACTTTAAATTTATATGACAAAGTAAATTATTATTTTGTTGATTCATGCAATGATTTTGAATATTATAATTATAGGTAATGTGATTAATACACATCGAGTTATCGCCCATTTATATTTTATTATATCTAAATTATTCAAAGAAATTGAATTATAATTTTTAATTTGCATCAATATATATGCAACTCCCTGTACATAACAAAAATTCTTCAAATGTATACTTGGGCATGCGCTGTGAATACGCATTCGTGTGACTTTTGATTACAAGCAAAAAGAAATACGCCATACATGTAAGTATAAATATGTTTGAATTTATTCAATATTATATTAACCATTTAAATTTTAGTTCAAATAATGTTCCCTTTGGACATGCATACACGTTGTCGCACATCATGTTTATTACAAAATATGGAAATTATGAACACAACAACGAAAATATCAATGTCAACAACAAAGTACAAAGTCATAACACTCACATAAATGTCCTCCTTATCTTCTTCACTGATGATGAAGTTGATCGTAGAAAACAGCTCCTTCGAAATCCAACTCTGCTTCTCGAACATCCAAATTTGCTTTCACTAATGTTTCTTCATATTGATGAATCTTTATTTTCAGGATCATCACATTTATTATTTTATTTTCAAAATAATTTTTTTGAAATGCATGGATAGTTTGAAGGTTATTTTAAATTAAACACGCTTCCAATAAATAAAATGTATAATAATAATAACACGAAGAAAACACAATTAAATATCCATAACAAACGTAAACAAATTTTAAAAACAATGTCGAATCTGCGGAAATATTTTCACTCGCTATCGATAACAACCGAATTTTTTATTTTAAAAAGGTAAACTAACCTTAATTTATTATTTACCGACAAATCAATATCGCTTGTTTTTAACACTGCCGATACTAAAACCGCACTTTATTTTTATCGAAAGTGACGTTATTTTGTTTAAAATAATTTCAAGAAAGATTTGGCAACATCTTGCTTTAGCAAGCTGTTGTAACAGATAAAAACTGAGAGAGCTACTAATCCTTCAGCACTTCTATTTATATGCAAAGCGTAGAAACCAAAATCTTCAATTGTTATCAACAGTTACCTCCAATGTTTCCTCAATTCTGATTGGCTAAAGCATTTCTTAAATTACAATTTAATTTCAAAAGTCATAACTTTTGCCCCCTTAAACCTATCTTAAAACTAACAACATATTCGGAATCCTAATAATTTTTCCTATAAATTAAATCCAAACACGAACTAAATCCTCCAATATTTAACCATGTTGATTTTTACATTGATTTATTGATTTTAAGCTAATTTTATGTACTTTACAGGCCTGGAATTGATTTCCACATGAATATGGGATGCTACTACATATAAATATTCATCTTTTACATGCCTAGGGCCAATTTGAAAGGAAAATTATTTGAAATTTTCAAACACCCTTAGAAACTAAATTTGGCAAAATAGTCACAAATATAGTGAATTGTGACTTGAAATTGAGGCTACTTTACTATTTTTACCTCTTATAATTTATTTTGATCCAATTGTCCCGATCTATTACAACTTTTACATAATTTTTATGTGAGGAAATAACATAACAAATTAATATTATAATTTTACACTTTTAAGCACTTTAAATGTTTGTGAAAGTGTTTATTCTTAATGTTTATGTCTCAATTTAATTTATTCTCACACTTTTATAGGTTTATAAGTTCTTCTGAGACTAGTGTCGAATTGTTGCAAATCACTAATTTAAGGTCTGTAAATGTTGATTAATCACAATAATTCCAGAACTGCTGGCTTGTTTATGTTATATAGTTAATCACCAATGTATTTATTGCTTTTAAGTAATTTTAGCACTTATATACGTTTATCGCACTAACACGAACGTTTTCATAATTCTTGTCTGCGTACATTGGAGTTGTGACATTGATACATGCCTAATCCTAGTTTTTAACATTATTTCTGTAATCTACAGCTTGTACCTCATGTCGTTAGGGAACATTATGTTTAAATAAACTTACTAACTAAATATGAACTTGATTTAATGCATAACGATAACTAACATACCCTATACTTAAATGTAATATGTTGTCGATTATAATTATTTTAACATTTTATTATGAATTATTTAAATTTACATCCATCTCAATGTTAATCAATCATTCTTATCTAAACTTATATATAACGAAATGTACCATTTGTACAAATTAATGAAATTAATGAATGTAATTTAAATCATCTCAACATACATATATATATATATATATATATATATATATATATATATATATATATATATACATAGTGTGTCCAAGATAAGGATCCTCACCATGGGAATCTCAGTACTTGTTGGAGATACAGCTTAGGTTAAATTAGGAAAAGTTGTGTTCTTTGAAGCTTATTTACATGCCGTTTAGAAACTTAAAAATTTTCATGCCCTGCTGAGATATTTGGAAAAACGGGAATTTGACAATATCGATTTTATTTTTTCTGACTTTATTTGCAGAAATATCAAAAACTAACAACACTTTCTCATTGGCACTTTTAAGGTACTACATGATGGTATTTTTAGATTTTATATCCGACGTTTCGTTTTCAAGAAACCATCATCAACTTTATTTTTTATATGGCCCGAAAAAATGTACACCATGTATCTAATTCCATTTTTATTACAAATTCAACGATGTATCACATGCCATATTTTATTTAGTTAAAAGGAAAATTAATTGCATTTTTCTATTTCTTATAGGTATTTTTAAGTAGGCGAGTAATGAAATTTTTTAAGTAACGAAAACAAAGAAATTAACGCATTTTATATTTAATTCAAAGCAGGTGTTCAAACAGGTTTCCGTTATTTTCTAAGCATAAGTATGATCTTCTAACTGTAGAGCTTAAAACATCACGTAACATCTCTGGTGTAATACTGCTAAATGCGGCCGTTACACATTCTCGTAACTGCTGTTCAGATTCAAAAGAATATTGGAAAACTCGGTTTTAACAAAACCCCATATGAAGAAGTCCAGAGGGGTTAAGTCCGGGGATCGCGCTGGCCAAGACACTTCACTAGAGGTTCCAATCCACTTTCCAGGAAATCGCCGCGAGAGATACTCGAACTTGCCTAGAATTATGTGCAGGAGCACCGTCTTGTTGAAACCAACAGCTATTGACCTGTGCCAGAGGTAAATTATCTAAACAGTCTTCTAAATCATTTCGCAATAAATGAAGGTATCGTTCTCCGGTTAATGAATTATGGTAAAAAAATGGACCTAGGATTTTAGTTCCTAAAATTCCACACCACATATTAAACCCAAAACGTTCTTGATGTCTCGATATTTTCTTAACCCGCGGATTTTGTTGAGCCCAGTAATGCGTATTGCGGCGGTTGAAGATACCATTATTAGTGACTATGCTTTCGTCGGACCATATTATTTTTGAAGGGAAATTTAAATTTTCTTCACACGCGCGTGTATACCACTCGCAAAAATGCCGACGCCGTTCGAAATCCCCTGGTTTAAGTCCTTGGCAAATCCTAAATTTATAGGGGTGATATCTATTTTTACGCAAAATAAATTGAGCTGTGGATTTGGCAACTCCTACATTATCTTTGATTTGCCTAGTTGATATTTCAGGGTTCTCAACAACTGCTTGTAAAACATTACTTTGGGTTTCTTCTAAAGACTCCTTTTTTCGAGTTAAAATAGGCTTTTTAAATGAACCATATTCTTTTAAATTTCGAGCCAGCTTTAAGAAAATGGACTTACATGGCTGCCTTCTTTCTGAATATGTGTTAAGATACATTGCTGCCGAATTTACATCATTTTTGTGGCACAAAATGTAGCACGTTAGCATATCAAACTTTTCTTCATGGCTATAATGCTCACCCGGCATATTCGACGATAAATGCACAATATTAACTATTCAACAATAAACAACAATAACGACAACAGTAAAATAACGACAATTACTCTAAAAACAACAACTCGGCAAACAGGGTAACAACAAGGATAATTACAATTTTATCATAATATTAAGTGACAGAATCGGTGACAGGTAATGACGACAAAGCATTTGTTTGCAACGCCTTCTTAAAAATACTTATAAGAAATAGAAAAATGCAATTAATTTTCCTTTTAACTAAATAAAATATGGCATGTGATACATCGTTGAATTTGTAATAAAAATGGAATTAGATACAGGGTGTACATTTTTTCGGGCCATATAAAAATAAAGTTGATGATGGTTTCTTGAAAACGAAACGTCGGATATAAAATCTAAAAATATCATCATGTAGTACCTTAAAAGTGCCAATGAGAAAGTGTTGTTAGTTTTTGATATTTCTGCAAATAAAGTCAGAAAAAATAAAATCGATATTGTCAAATTCCGTTTTTCCAAATATCTCAGCAGGGCATGAAAATTTTTCAAGTGTCTAAACGGCATGTAAATAAGCTTCAAAGAACACAACTTTTTCCTAATTTAACCTAAGCTGTACCTCCAACAAGTACTGAGATTCCCATGGTGAGGATCCTTATCTTGGGCACACTGTATATATATATATATATATATATATATATATATATATATATAGTTGTTTTGCATAAAATAAGTTTGAAAACCTTCTCGTAAAGGTTTTCCTTCGTCATTCAACCTTCCAACAGCGTTTCGTCCATTAGGTTCGTGGTTGTCAATTCGAAAATCCTGTAGGTTGTGTTTCATGCCCTCCACATCAATGATTACATTATGCAGTATACAGGTAGATTTTATAAATTTGTCCGCTATTGTGACATCCATAAGAATTGGTTTATCCACAATTTGGCTCGTAATATACCAAAGGCACATTCTACCGTACGCCTCGCACGAGATAAACGTTTATTAAACATTTCTTTTCCGGGGTTCAAATCTTGCTTGCTGTAGGGTTTAAGCAAATTTTTCATCAATGGGTAAGCTTCACCAGCGATTATAACATATGGCAGATTTAAATTCGAATTAGCAAGTTTACTGTTTTTTAGAATATTCAGGGTGCCGTATACCATTCTTTTATACAATGGAGAAGCTTTAAATGTACCGCCATCGCTACGTTTTCCGTACCTTCCAACATCAATGTTGACAAATCTATAACTTACGTCTACTAATGTTTGAAGTACAATAGAAAAACATCTCTTGTAGTTAAAATACATTGAACCAGAACCTCTAGGACATCGCAAACGAATGTACTTCCTATCTAGAGCTCCCAAACAATTTGGGAAATTCCAAATTTTATAAAAATTGTCAGCGATTTTTTTAAAGTTCTCTGGCGGGGGAATGGGTATGTGTTTCTCACAAAGGATGTCGCATAAAGATTGCTTTACAATTTTTCTAATCGTACTAAAAAATATGTAAGGTGTTTAAAGGTTAGGAACATATTTGTATAAGTTTTTGCAAGATTTCATAAGTTAAAAAATAAAACCCCGTTATGTTTTCTTTTCAGCGGCATCCGCAAAATCTCAATAGAAAAGGCTTCGGCAAACATTTATGAAAAAGCTTTCAGAGCAACCTATTAAAAAGTCTGGTGATGGAGCTGAAGACGACAGTGAAGCCCCTGGTTGGCAGTTTTCAGTCCCTTATTATTTTTAAAAGATTCTTGTGTACCTCGGACAACAGAAAGCAATTTCAGTAACGATGATGGAAGTAGAAGCGATACTAGCGATGAAAGTTCATCTCAAGCTCCGTCCTATGTCACCGAGTCAGTTCCTGTATCTACACCAGCGTCACCAAGAGTTCACCAACGCCACTAACGAAAAAAGTTAAAACACAAAGGTCTGCCAAAAAGGAATGCGTTGGTGAAACTTTACTATAGCCGAACGGGAGAAAATTGAATACTTAAAAAGGAGAAAAGAGAATAGGAAAAGTAAGGAGGCAATGAGTGAATTAAATTCAGTAAGAAAAAAGCTAAATGAGGACTAATCTTTTTTTAAAAGCATTTTGCCCCACGTACGTCAATTTTCTCCAAAAACAAAAATTCAGTATTAAAGTACTTCAACTATTCAATGGACCTAGGAACAAACCGCACTTAGCAAAACTAGTTCCACAAAATCCACCTTTATCATTAAATCCCAAGCACTCCTCGTCAATATTCCTTCTGAAATGTTTTTTTGTCACCTTAGAGAAGAACAAGACCAGAATGCCTACTTTAATATGTATCCTACGCAATTTTAAAGTTAGATAAGTGTAAAACCGTACTTTGCACGTTTTTTATAAATAAACCCAGTTTGTATACTCACCTCACAGTTAGCATGAGTTGTTCTTCTGCTTCAATTTGCTGATAGTGGAAATTTTTGTATGTTTTTTCTAAACTAACTAAAAATATTTACTTAAATTATAATCGAATGTTCTAATTGCTATTCTCATATATTCAAAAAAACGAGTTGACTCATTTCTTAAATCGCTGTACAGATGATGGAATTTACCATACAGAAAACGCTTATTATCTAGAGGATGAACTGTTCTTTTTTGTGATTTTTTATATAGCACTTGAGTCCAGTAACACGTCTTCATCATCGGAAGAAGATATTAAAACATTCATGTCTGTGAAGCTCGTTTACGGTTTAAACTGAAATACATATGCGTTGGTCGAGGAGTCAATGTAACCTCCTACACGCTATGGTCGGAGCGAAGATCTACGGTACCAGACTTTGGTCGAAGCAATGCGCTTATGCAAGGGTCCCCGTTATTTCCGTACCCTTAATGTGTGTATTTCAACTTTTCCGACTGTTCTCTAACAAAAACTTTGGTGCAAACCTGAATATGCGAACTGCACGTAATTTTAATTTGTGGTAGTAGTACACGACTGCATAAATAATATTTCTGAAATATATACGAGTGTTAAACAACTTTAGTTAATTCTTCTTTATTCCTACTGAGGACGATAACTGTAATTGTTATCGAAACGTATAGATTTCCTATACACTATGTTCAAATACAAGATTTATAAACCTAAAATATAAGCAACTAAAGATTATTATTAGTTTTATTAAATACATAAATAAAAAGTTTACCTAGAGTCGGGTTTGAACCTACTACCTGTACTTTGCTAGAGTACGGCGCTAACCATCTGCGCCACCGAGATTCAAACCCCAATCGATGCAAATTTTGTCTTTATGTATGTAGAACTGATTATACTTATATTTAGAATTTACATCAGTTCTACATACATAAAGACAAAATTTGCATCGATTGGAGCTTGAATCTCGATGGCGCAGATGATTAGCGCGGTACACTAGGAAAGTAAAGGTCGTAGGTTCAAATCCTACTCGAGATAAACTTTTTATTTACGTATTTAAAATTAGTAATAATTTTTAATTACATATTCACCTTTGAACTTATTCGTTCATAACAAAACTTATACTAAGCTAAAATATAAGCATTTATAATTATGAGTTTAAGTCGTGAAGTTTAACATTTTCATATTTATTATGTACCAGGTGGTCAGTTTAGAGAGCTCTTAGACTATATCTGGTGGCTGTAAATGGTTCATCACACTGTGTTCCAAAAAATATAGGTACAAAAAGTGACCAAGTTCCTACGATGGCTGCTAGAGGGTGTAACATACATGGTCAATTAGAAAAATTGTATTCTCTGTACTATTTGACTCGTTAAGTGTAACTAAAAATATTTGCATCTTATTGAGAGTGTATTTGAATGTTTTTGATACTACATGTGTTGCTTTATCCATCAAAATGAAGTTGTGGGGGAACGTCAAACAAGAAAAAACTAAAAGCGTGATATTATATATTTGACTGAGCAGTTTTGATCTCATTTGAAACGGCTACCTTGACTCTATCTTTGTTGTACCATAGGTGCTGATATAGTTGTTACCACCACAAATATTTTTAAAATTGTTTAATTTTGACAGGTATGAGACCGCAGTATAATTAATATAAAAGTCCTTTCTAATGGCCCAATAAACGTCCCTCATGTCATCGATGCACAAAATATTTGTTCTCTGACTACGAAAATAAACTTCCTCTATCATTCCACCTTTCAGGAAAATATAGGCACTTCCGGACATGAGTGGGAAAATGTGCTGGGCATCCTTCATGTTGGCAAAATAAGTTCCTTCGACACATCTTTAAAGAGTCATTTACTAAAAAATCAATGATGCATGTTATGCAAATATACACCGCCATTTCTACTGAACGTAGCTTCATCTGTCCACGGAATGCTTGTTAGTAATGTACCATCATCTTCAAACATATTCAACAGCTAATTTTGCGCCGTTAAAGCGTGATGAAATCCTCGAAAATAGCGTTCTTGCTAAAATGGTGATTATGCTCAAAATAAGCTAAAATATCTACAACAGTTTCTTTGGTGCGTACTGGACGGTGCAGAGCCGTAGCTAATGGGGGACTAGCCAGGAATGCGCCTTGGTAAAAAACTTCCTAAAATTGTCAGTGTGTAATCAAAAAGTACTGAAAGTTACAGATGTTTGACAAGTTTTATTTTCTGTAAACATTAAATTTTCCCATACAGGCTAAGCCGCCCGCCGCCGTTCATGGGCAAAATAAGGTCGTTAGCGAATGCGATGTCTCAACGCTTTGTTTTCACACACCACAGCTAAAAATATGACGGTCACAGTGCGGCGCTACATTCTCTCACCGACAGATGCGACTACGACGTCGCAAAGTAGGTTTAAGCTAAAAAACAAGAGTCGTAGGTGCGTTAATTCGCTAATAGTTTTCGCTTGTATCTTTTATTATGAAGGTACATTTTGTGCCGCGATGAACATTTCTTGTCTTTTTTGTGAGTTAATGTGTTGAATAAAAATGGATATTGGACACTTTTTTTAATAAAAAGCGCACCTCGTGTATCTCTACCAGGTACCAGTACCAGTAATTCCAAAGATGAACAAAATCGTTAGTCAACCAATTTATCTGCTCCCACTCCTCTAAACAAACAAACATTGGTGCAACTACTTGTTCGGCTCTTGACCTGGCTCCAAAAGGTGAGAATATAAAACAAATAATATTACCTAGTTATCCCAAACAAGAAAATAACCAGTTCTTTCAAGGACCGGTAAAACTGGTAAAAGAGATTCGATTCTCATGGCTAGAATAGTTCCAATAGCTAAATTCTGCATTATGTTATGCATGAAAAATAAAGATATTAAGTTAAGTCGATTACTGAAATAATTCAGTTTTTAACAGTGGAATGAACTACGTGGCAGGTATGAGATCGAACATAAACAAGAACGGGAGCTATTAATGGACTTATTTAAATATACAATTAAAAAGGACGAGAGGTTGGCTGAATGTCTTCCATACATTCCGCAAAATGCTAAATACACATCTCTCGATATTCAGAACGAGATATTATCTATTTAGCTGAAATGGTACGTGAACAAGTAGTTGAGGTCAGGAATTGAGACTAAAGTGTATGGCGCTAAAGGAGTTGGAGTGATCGGCAGTAAAGCAGCGAAAAGATGTGTTGAACAGTACGAATTGGTAACCCCCCCTCCGGGTAATGTGGGTTAGAATGAAAATGGAATTTGGAAAAATCTTTTTCATTGCATGCATGTGGTGCTCCGGTGAACGGAGAAAGAAACCAGGGATGTGAGAACCTCTGGAGTGATGCAGAGAACGTGTTGAAAGTATGTAAACCAAACGAAAGAGTAGTGGTATTGGGAGATATGAATGGCTGGGAGAACGTACTGAACGCGTCCCAGGAAAGTTGGGAGACCGAAGAGTCAATGAAAATGGTGAACGCCTCGTGAACATCTGTGTGGAGAGAAACCTGTTTGTATCTAGTACGTGATTTAAGCATAACTATATGCATATGTATACATGGCAAATAGGTGCATCTAAAACATGATTGACTTGATAGTGTATGATGAACGACTTAGAGATCTGGCGAGAGATACAAAAGTAATACGCGGAGCGATAGTGTGTTTAGAGCAAAAGTGGGAGAAGGAAAGCAAACGCAGTGCAAACGTCTATAATTATGGTAGATAATGATTCGATAATGAAATATGCAGATGCTGCGAGTAAAGAGTTGAATGTGAATGAAGCAGTGTGGAACGAACAAATAAAAGACAATGACGTTGAAAGTGCATGGATAAACTTGAAAGACTATGTTGTCAATTGTGCCGTGTAGATATGTGGAAGAGCGACACTAGGAAGACAGAAAAAATGTGCTTGGTGGAATGAATCAGTAAAAGGTAGTATGTAAGAGAAAAGATAAGTCCGTGGCAATGATTGCTACAAAGATGAGACAGAAAAAGCGATTATATAAAGTGTACAGATTCAGAAACAATGAATCGAAAGAGACAGCGAGAATAAGTAGAGGAAGTTAGTGCTGTAGGAAGAGAGAAAATGCAGGAAACAAAAAACTCTTCTGGAAATGGGTCAAAAATACTAAACGTGGCCTAAAACAGAACGCTTCAGGAGTGATGAGTAAGAGCAACGAAATAATATGGGACGATTGTGAAGTGGATACAGGCTGGCAAGAATATTTCAGAAAGATGTACGGTAGGAGGAAAATAAGACTGAAGGGTTTAATACGGAAAATGTAGAAGGAATAGTGAATGAAACTGAGGAAGATATTGGGTTAAATGGGATAGAGAAAGCGGTAGGAAAGTTGAAAAACGTTAAAGGAGCAGGCGTGGATAAATTCACTTGTGGACTGCTAAAATACGGAGGTGCAAAGCTTATGCGAAGAGAGTGTGAATTATTCAACGTATGCCTTACCACTGTATAAGGGTAAGGGGTACAAGAGTGATTGCAAAAACTACAGAGGGATAAGTCTGCTTAGTGCACCGATACAAATGGTGTAGTGGTTGGTGACGTAAATGTACGAGTTCTGGTGTATGCAGATGACGCAGGTGTGTTAAGCAAGAATTCGGACGAGCTACAAAGTGCTCTCCAGAAGTTTGATATAGTCTGAAAGAACATACATCTAAAGGTAAACGTGAATAAGACAAAGATTGTGGTATTTAATTGGGAAGGTGAAAAGGAGAGTAGTATTTGCCCTGTATGATGAAATTGTATAACAAGTGGACGAGTTGGTATATCTGGGTAGAATATTCACTGTGGATGGTACAACGGATGGCGACATTGGACGGCGGATCAATGCTGGAAGAAAAGTTAATGATGAAGAGATCGGTAACGTATATGATATTGGCAAAAATATTCTAAAGCAGCCAAAAGATATTATTATTGTAAATCAGAATAAATAGAAATGTGCACTACGGCTAGAAAAAGTCAATATAGCTATGAGTGCCCAGTGATAATGACGTACCATTGGTGCAATGAATAAAAAGAATCAGAAAAAAAATAATTTGGAACATCGTTTTCGTCAGATGAAATAATGGAGCCATACTACGGGCGACATAATATCAAGCAATTTATAAAGGATAAACCCGTTCGCTACGGCTTTGAGCTGTGGTTCCTTACATCTACAGGTTACCTACTGAAGTTTCAACTTTATACCGGAAAAGGTGACAAAGTCGAAGGCCGAACTCTAGGATATATATATATATATATATATATATATATATATATATATATATATATATATAAGTAACATAGAAAGAAGAACATTCAGTAATAATGAATAATTTGTAAAATTTTTTTGGGAACACGTTTGTTTATGTTAAGATAAAAAACGATAATTTTTTTAGTCATGTTACTCTAGCGGTTTTTGCGTTAACCTCTTTCAAAAATATTTACGATCACGTAGCCCTAAAATCATTTGTAACTATAGTTGTCATTTAAGACGTGTAAAACGCGTTACTCGAGTGCGAAGATGCCAAAATTTTCGGCAGTTAAGCGAGTTTGATAGGGGTCAAATTGTGGGTTTACGCGAAGCTGGTTTGTCTATGAGAGATATAGCCGATAGAACGCAACGGAGTTTAAACACTGTGGCAGACTGTGTTCGGGCATGGAACCAAGAGGGCCGTACACGAAGAGCGAGAGGTACAGGACGTCCTTGAAGAGCCACAGAAGCCGAAGATCACCGTCTTAGAGTATTGGCTCTACTGGACCAGTGGTTTGCAGAACATGGGCGATTAGGATGCGAATTGTTTATCGCTGGATAAGAACCTTTGGACTCTTTTCATACCGTCCCCATTTTGTGCCACCACTGACTTCTGGGCACCGACGTGATCGTCTAGCGTGGTGTACAGAACGGATAAATTGGGACCAAGAATGGGATTCAATTGTCTTCAGTGATGAGTCCCCAATTTTCTGTGGAAAGGCGCGTGCATCCCACAGTTGGAGTTATGGTATTGAGGGCTATTGCTATTTGAAGTAGGTCACCTTTGACCTTCATTAGAGGTAACATCACCACTGCGCGCTACATTTAGATCGTAGAACCCCATATTGTACTTTATGCTCAGACGATCCCCAACAGTACATTTTAACAAGACAACGCACGACCTCATGTTGCTAGCGCTTCTTCAGTTAATTTTGAGGTCAATCAAGTTGCTTTCTTGCCTTAACCATCGAGATCTCCCGATCTTTCACTCATCGAGCACGTCTGGGATATTATGGGAAGAAGATTACTCAATTTATCCCACGCCCCACAAACTCTAGTGGTTCTGCAGCATGAGTTACAGATAGCATGGATGAGATAGCTCCGGAGGAAATCGATCACCTCATTAGAAGTATTCCCAGGCGTGTTAATGAGTGCGTAAGATATCACATTACTAAGTTTTTTTGAAAAAATTAACAGCTTAACTTTTATCAAATTTTGATCGTCTACTAGTCTAATTCGAATACACTTTGTTCAAATAAATTGATTATTACTGGGTGTTCTTCTTAGTCACTCAGTATATATATATATATATATATATATATATATATATATATATATATATATATATATATATATACAGGGTGAGTCAGTTTTTGTAGACAAACTTTAACAGGAGATAGAACACATGCTTTTAAAAAGAAAAGTTCCTATAAACATATGTCGTAGAAGGCTTCGTTTCAAGATACAGGGTGTTGAATATAATTTCTTTTCTCAAATTTTCATTATAACTCATAAACGAATGCTTAGATTTTTTCATGTTGGGGGATAATGTCTATTAATTAAGGGGCATAAAACAAGCGATAAGAGTGTTCACAAACTTGCGCAGTGGCGGAGTGGAAGGGTGCTCAACCCTTTCATAAACAGAACTTCTACGCCAATGACTATTTTTAAAAAACTGTTATTTTCATTATCTACATACAGTTTAACAAAAATAATGTACCTTCTTCTGTTTCGAAATTCCTGTGCGTTTCCGAGTTATTTTGATTTTTTGTGTTTGATGTGGTACTAAGTTAAGTAATCTGCTTTATGTGAATGATTGAATATAAAGTTTTTAATAAAAAAGATATAATAAAACATTTAGAGCCATTTTAGTACCTAACGATCGTTTCTTTAAAATTTTAAATACATTTTCATTTATAAATAGGTAGGTTATCGGTTTTTTTGGTATCCATTGTTATTATCCTCGTATAAAAAGAAATGCATAATTATTATTGTTATGCGGTCAATACTTTCTGTATAATTATGTATGTATCAATTTCGCCATAAACATGTATGTAGTTTTAAGTGAGATTCTAATAAGTTATAGACCGCTGCTCACTTGCTCTCATTAAAGAGCCGCCACTGTATCAAGCCATACTCAAATACAAGACTTTTGTAAATTGAAATCTGTTTAGTACACTAATTTTAACAATCCTTATTTATTATTGTAACAATACTTAATTAATAATTGTGAAATTAATAAGAATTCTTAGCAATAACGATTTATAAATAAATAACAATAACACTAGTATAATAAAATTAGACACTTTGTTCAAAATGTAAACCGTTCTTTTCAATACACATTTCACAGCGACGTACAATAGAACGTCTTAAGTTAATTAAATGATGCACCCTTATTTCATTGCAAGCATCTCTGATGCGATTGTTAAGTTCTTCAAGTGTATTAACCGGAGTGGTATGCACTTTTTCCTTCATGAATCCCCATACACAAATGTCAAGTGGCGTTAAATCGGGGGATTTAGGAGGCCACGCCACTGGACTTCCACGACCTATCTACCTCCCCGGGTAGTTATTGTTTAGCCAATTTCTTACATTTCTGCCATAATGGGTCGCACATCCATCAAGCTGAAACTAAGAATGTCCTCTTAAATTCAAAGGAATGTCTTCCCACATATTAACATGTTCTTCTTCTAAAAATTGTAGGGAATTTTCTGAATTTACACGTTGTGGCAAGAAATAAGGTCCAAACACGTGGTTGCCGTAAATTCCAATCCAGACATTTGTACTAAATTCATGTTGAAAACTTCTTGGTCGAATGGCATGTGGGTTTTCATGTGCCCATATATGCAGATTGTGAAAGTTTACGATCCCACGACGAGTAAAACAGGATTCATCAGTCCACAGTATGTTGGATAAGAAATCTCTATTATTTTGAATGGAGTTAAGAACCCACCTACAATTATTAAGTATTCGTTCGGCGTCACCTGGACATAAACCATGAATAGGTTAAAAATGATATGGGCGTCTGTGATCCCGTTTTAAAACCCGGGAAACTTTACTTTGGGAAATACCAAGAGCAACAGCAGTACGTCGAGTACTTGTCGTGGGGTTCCTATTAAATTCACGCAATATACCCTCTCCAATTCTATCTCGTCCACGGTTGTTCTGTCGGCCCCCATGTACATTTTTCAAACCCTGGTTAACAAATCGACGATGGATACTCACAAAAACGGAATGATGAGGTTGTCGTCTGTTTGGAAATCTTCTCCGATACTCCCTAGCTGCGTACCTTGAATTCCCATTTGCGAACCCATAAATAAAATGAATGTCGGCTTGTTCGCTATTTGTAAATGTAAACGGCATGTTACACTAATTTAAAGCTGGCAAATCAAATGAAATAACTTTTTGAACTTAAAAACAATAATTAATAACAGTGAAATTATTCAAGATGAAGCAAGTGTTTGTAAAAAGTCAAACTGTCGTTTCAAAATATAAAATTTAATATTTACTTGTTTTCCAAGGAGTATCATATTTTGTTGCAATGAAGTAAGGGTGCATCATTTAGTTAACTTAAGGCGTTCTATTGTACGTCGCTGTGAAATGTGTATTGAAAAGAACGGTTTACATTTTGAACAAAGTGTCTAATTTTATTATACTAGTGTTATTGTTATTTATTTATAAATCGTTATTGCTAAGAATTCTTATTAATTTCACAATTATTAATTAAGTATTGTGACAATAATGAATAAGGATTGTTAAAATTAGTGTAGTAAACAGATTTCAATTTACAAAAGTCTTGTATTTGAGTATGGCTTGATATAGTGGCGGCTCTTTAATGAGAGCAAGTGAGCAGCGGTCTATAACTTATTAGAATCTCACTTAAAAACTACATACATGTTTATGGCGAAATTGATACATACATAATTATACAGAAAGTATTGACCGGATAACAATAATAATTATGCATTTCTTTTTATAAGAGGATAATAACAATGGATACTAAAAAAAACGATAACCTACCTATTTATAAATGAAAATGTATTTGAAATTTTAAAGAAACGATCGTTAGGTGCTAAAATGGCTCTAAATGTTTTATTATATCTTTTTTATTAAAAACTTTATATTCAATTATTCACATAAAGCACATTACTTACTTAGTACCACATCAAACACTAAAAATCAAAATAACTCGGAATCGCACAGGAATTTCGAAACAGAAGAAGGTACATTATTTTTGTTAAATTGTATGTAGATAATGAAAATAATAGTTTTTTTTAAAAATAGTCATTGGCGTAGAAGTTCTGTTTATGAAAGGGGTTGAGCACCCCCTCCATTCCGCCACTGTACAAGTTTGTGAACATTCTTATCGCTTGTTTTATGCCCCTTAAGTAATAGACATCACCACCCCCCCCCCCAACATGAAAAAATCTAAGCATTCGTTTATGAGTTATAATGAAAATTTGAGAAAAAAAAATTATATTCAACACCCTGTATCTCGGAAACGAAGCCTTCTACGACATATGTTTATAAGAACTTTTCTTTTAGAAACATGTGTTCTATCTCCTGTTAAAGTTTGTCTACAAAAACTGACTCACCCTGTATATATATATATATATATATATATATATATATATATATATATATATATACAACACAAACTCTTTTCAAAAAGGAAAATTGCAGATTCTAGAGCTGATTTTATGTCGATTTAAGGTAAATTACTTTAATACAAAAATACTTCCTAAGAGAGCTGGAGCTCTTGGATGATGGGGCGCTAACATCGGTTTAATTCTTCAAAACAGTTTCTCTTTAAATGATAGTGTTCTGTACATCTATTTAGTGGAATATGCCCTATCGTATGGCGTGAATATGATTTTTTAGTTGTACTCATAAGCGGCTCATTTGGGCGGGGCATTGAACATTGTGATTCATAAGTTTTTTATTTTTCAAAATTTCGCAATTTTAACATAAAAGAATTTTTTCATAAAATAGTGGTGCGTCGTAGCGACTTCTGAAGTCGCTACAACGCACCATTTTCGAAATAAATCGATTTAAACTTCTCATGCGTTAATCATACTTTTATAAAATTAACTAACGAATTCATTTACAATAAAAAAATCTTTCACTTAAAACTAATTTGACACTTTAACCTCAATTAGTATCTGCAATACTAGTTATTTTGACGTTCATGCAATTGTTATTTTCCATAGCCATCTTTCATAATTGTAAATGACTTCGTTAGTTAATTTTATAAAATTATGAGTAACACATGAAAAGTTCAAATCGATTTATTTCGAAAACGGTGCGTCGTAGCGACTTCAGACCTGAGGATCATTCTTTTACAAAAAAATCGAAATTTTTTTAATTTTATGCTAAAATTGCGAAATTTTGAAAAACAAAAAACTTATGAATAACAATGTCCAATGCCCCGTCCAAACGAGCCGCTTATGAGTGCAACTAAAAAATCATATTGCGCCATACGATTGGGCATATTCCACTAAATAAATGTACAGAACGCTATCATTTAAAGGGAAACCATTTTGACGATATTGGAATTAAACCGATGTTAGTACCCCATCTTCCAAGAGCTCCAGCTCTCTTAGGAAGTATTTTTGTATTAAGGCAATTTACGTTAAATCGACATAAAATCAGTTCTAGAATCTGCAGTTTTCGTTTGTGAAAAGAGTTTGTGGACTATATATATATATATATATATATATATATATATATATATATATATATTCTACAATTATTGGATATTCTAACTGAAAATAACATACGCTGCGTTGGCAGTATTCACTGTGGCCATACAGAAAAGGCTCGACTAAAAGATTTGAAAAAGGAACTTCGTGGGGCTTATGACAGCCAGAAAGATGCAAAATACAATATCACTATTATAACATAGCACGACAACAGTCAGGTAAATATTGCTACGAATATTATTATTAGTCAACCGACTCTTATAATCCTGTACAACCAAGGGGAGGTCTATATCGCATTCCAATTAGATCCAGGAAGTGTTACTGGCCAATAATTCGATTCTGTCTAAATGGAGCGGTGGTAAATGTGAATGCTCTATGGTTATGTTGATCAAAAATGCCTCTTCTTCAGTTTGTCCGACAAATTGTATTACCAACACTAACTACGTTTGAACCACTGACTGGGCCAATACCATGGAGGTCTAAAAACGCGTTGCAAGAAGTAAGGTTTGATAAACTGGACCACTTGGTTGTCAAAATAAGTACTCAGCGACGTTGTGCATATTGTGGTAAATGTGATAAATTTATTTGCACAGAAAACATATTTTAGAAGATATCACACTCCTTCTATATAACAAAACTGTTGTTTTTAGTTTATATTGTTTCAACAAAAGAAAAAGTTTTGAAATATTTGTCAAGTTTAATTATTTTTTGCACGATTGAGCTTTTTCGTTTATTTACCATATCTGTTTCCAAGACAGTAGGATATTTTTACTGGTTGCGAGGCCCAACTCGTCGATAAGATTTTACTTACCGACGTCTTTTACTTACCAACGTAAAATTATATACCTATAGGTACTATACTTCACAACAATAAGAACAACAAATTTAGACATTTCCATTTAAAACGTCACTTTTGACTTTTCGTTTATTTAGTAGAAATTAAATAATTCCAATTGTGGTAAATTTAATACAATCGTGCAAAAAAACAGAATGAGCATCACGAACATTAAGGGTTGTACCGGTCTCCGGCCGTCGACCGGTAAACGTCCCTTACTCTTCTTGATACTCAATACACTATAAAACACAAAAGAAACCGATGATGCCATTCGTATATCATACGTCAAAAAAATATGCAAAAATAATTTTGAAAAATATTAATTTACAGTACATTACATTACTAGATTCCAATTAACCACAATTAACACTTTTTTAAAAAAAATAGCCAAAAATTTACTAAGGCTGTATTGGATTAAGCGAGGTGCATCCGCAGCACTTTGCTTAAATTTTAAGTAATGTTGAAGGACTGCTTAAATTTCTATAATTGGGTTGGCCGTTTTTCTCACTTTATGAACGAAAAGACTTGTACACAAACCAATAGTTTTCGAGGTATTCGCAAAAGATACTTTAGCAACTTCTATAAAAAAGAACGTTTATTTGCAATTTGGTAGAACCGAGATCCAGTACATCGTAAATTTAAAATAGTTGCATATTTTTTAAATGGTACAGGCATCATGTTTGAAGTGGTCCAGACCGTTTTAAAAAAGTACAAAACGTATATAAACCGTCAAAAACTCTACATCGATTGTTTGCATGAAAGAAATATGTACGTGTCTGGCCCCTACGAAAATAAAAACACTAATGTTATTTCGATCTTTATTGTTTATAAACATGATTATTTATGACATGATTTTATAGGCGTGTAGTTTCGTAACGAATAAAGAGCGACCGTCCATCTTTGTTTTTTATTCTTATCAATTGTGTATTTTTCGCTCCCAAAATTTCAGCATAACCAACACAAACGGCTAAATATTCTAACTTTGTTATATATTTTTTTATCTTTAAGCGAGTAATGCTTTTAGTCCCTTATTTACAGTCAGTAAAATTAAAAAAAGTACAGCAACGAATCTCATATACTTCATTGTGTGTCGCATTTTCACTCTTCAGGAGGAGCATCGTTATAAATTAAATATAAAATCCGGTTTTTCCTGAAAATAAATTAGCCCTCCAAGTGTTGGCTATAAATTTAAAGACTGATGTTTATAATCACAAAAAATGTTAATATACAAATTTTGTGGAATTTTTACTTCTTTTGGGATACATAAATTCACTGTTGGAAGATGATTATGGGTAATTAATAGAATTAAATACAGCAAAATAATATTTATTTTAATAAGAAAAATTATATATAAAATCTAGCTATAAAATCTATGTTTAGTAAAAAATCAAAAAAAAAAACAAACAGTACTTCATCTTTGTGTACTGTCATTATCACAAAAACAGTAATTTGTATCTTATATCTAATATTTATTTCTACAAAGCTTTATTTCTTTATAGCCTCTACATTTTGAAAAATTGAACTGTAAAAATTAACATTAATCAATAAACGATCGATCTGTTGATTGAAAACTATAATGACTTATAAAATCACATCACTGAAGGGTATAATAAGTATTTTAAAACTTAATATCACAAGGATAACTGAAACATTCGAAAATTTTACAGACTCCCTCGCCTAATATTAAAAAAGAACTTTCAAAAACAAGTCGTCCATATTTCAAAAAAAAAAAATGAAATAATGGCAGATTTGTTTTATAAGTACACAGGTACAAAAATATCAGCGAAATATATTTTGTGGGGATGATGCATTATTATAATACATATATCACTGGATATATCACGGACTTAAAAAATCCTTTCAACAATATATAAAAAACCTCCAAACAAGGTTGAAACGAGAATACTGTTAATTTGTACAAACTACACACTACATCACGCTTCGCTTATACTTATAAAATATACTTTCCATTATATATAAAAATATAAAACTAAAAATCCTACAACAGTACCATATTTTTTTTTGTTATAGATTTTTTAAATTTTTTAGTTGTCTGATTACGTACATTTGAAATTTTCAGTCTTCAAGATGATTAATCGATGTAAGAGCGATACAGTTTATGTTTGTTTAATTCGTACTCGGTGCTGATCATCACAGTGCTGCCTCTGGTTATTTTTCTATTAGAAAAAGAAAAAGTTTGTGTTAGTAATTTTATTAGAAATTAAAATTCGTAAAACTTACTTGAGAAACTGCGGTAAGAATGAATTCCAACCTGCTGAAGTTTGTTTAAGGGTAAGATATAATTCAAAAGTTGATGCAGTTGATGGGTCACATTTGACTGTACTTAATCTTCTACAATCTTGTTCCCCTTCAAAATTAAGATACAAGGTACAACCTCTTAAACCGCAAGGTTCCGAATCGGCCATTGCAAGAATATCTTGTGATATTCGTTGCAATAATCCGCAAGGTAATAAAACTTCACCACATGATAAATGAGTACTTTTCGCCGCTCTTAATTCGGCTTCCAATCTTGCTGATAAATCACTACCGTATTCATCATTATCCCCAATATATGGTTCATATTCCCAATCTAGAAAAAAAAAGGGTCAGTAAGCAACGCGAAATAAGGTCAATAATTTTTCATAGTTTATAGCACAGCAGGGCTCTATTTTTTCTTGTATTCGTTATTTAATAGGCTTGTTTACCGAATATCTTAATTGTGAAAAAAAAGGCAAATAATTACTTACCTTGTTGTGCGGCATAATTAACGTTGTTAATAGGCAAAACCTCCATTTTTGCTTAATTTCTAATAACTAAATAATATCACAAAAAAAAATGGTGTGCGGCTCGCCTTTCTCTAAGAAAGCTCGAGGCTAATGGCTACGGCCAAAATATACACTACACTCTCTTACATACAAGAATACTGAGAATTAGTACTGTTCCGTTTATATAGTTTCCATCCCTTCCCAAATCTCCGGCAATCCGAGCAGAAGCTCGTACTCTATCGTTGTATCAAATGGAAATGTAGGGAGACACGTACGCATTGTTTTCCTTTGTTCGAAAGATTTGCAAATTGCAAGGGATTTAAATATAAATACGTAAAAATTTTTCACACCCTATTTGTTAATTATCGATTACTAACTTATATTACCTAAAAATACAAAAGCGTAACGTAAACAAAAATAGGAAATATCATTTATCAGGATGTCTTTATAACATCAACCTTGGAATTGAAGCCCAGCCTCTTATGAAACCTGATTAACCACTATTATTATGTTCATATTTTAAAACAAGGAAACTCAACGAAAATGCATTTTGATAACCTAACATTGTAATGACTGATTACCATTGACCTTGAAAAATGATCTAAAAATCAAGGTGTTTTTGATTACCTTGAACTAATTTACCAGAACGCTTTGTTTACTCATTGCAGATTCATTAATTACATGCTATAATACCATCATCGTTTATAATTGTGGCTTTTTTTATTATTCTCTTTAGGGTTATAATTGATATTTTTTATACATTAAGACATCCTTTATTTACATAAAAATTTATCAATGTTCAGAACATTAAAATATTTAGGTTTATAACTACTAAAAAAGCTCATCTTGTCATGACCTTTCTGTTTTACGATTGTGTTGAGTGTAAGAGAGGCATTAGTGAATTTCATATGCACGTCACCGAATCGTTAGTTTTGATGTGATTGGAGACCCTGATTTGTACCCTAAAGGGTGTTTTGGATGTTTTAACACCCCACCATTAATTTCAAGGTTCCCAACATCTAAAATGACCGTAGCAACGAGGATTACAATTTACATCTTTAAATGTACGAGCGAGTATATTAACTACTTACAATATGAAATAGAAGAGCACGATTAAAACCTGCTTTGCTTGTAAGGTAAATTCGTTGGCTTTAAGTAAACAAAGACCATTTCCCTTTCCCTTTCAAATAAAAATACGAGTGCATACGCCCAGAAAGCCTGTTATTAATAGGGCTTCCTTACCTTCTTTGTTTCCAAACTTTTATAGCGTGGTGTTGTTTAATGTATACGTGAATAAATTTTATCTTATCGCAATTTGGTGCTCATTGTTTTGGTAAATTGGGATTTTGAAAGGATTTATTTTTTATAGGAGATGATTTAAAGCGTACTCAATGTATTCAAGCACTTAGCAACAGTCAGCGTGAATTGTGAGAGAAAACCGATTATGCAAAATATCGCTAATTTCCAACCAAATTAATCTTGTCCTACAAAATGTCAGCTGTGTACATGTTTACACACTTTTAAAGATTCACAATATTAAATACTAGATTATGTAGTTTTGGTACAGAGGATGTTGTTTAAATTACATACTTCAACGAATTTCCAATAATCAAGTCACACCTTCATTAATATTGTATTTAGTTGTATGTAGGTCATTATTGCATATAAAGTTATTTTTAGCGTTAAAAGATACCGAGCTAGTAGCGTAGTGGTATCCCGACCTGCTTAGCTTTCGGGAGGTAATGGGTTCAATTCCCGTCTACCTTGTATGAGGTTTTTTCAGGGGGATTTCCTCATACACATGTAGCAACATGGTCACTGCGTATTTGCACATCATGTGCGGCTACTTAGGCGAATGCTGGGGTAGTATTTTCCCCCTCAGAACCCTAACTTCGTTCCTTCCGATCCTATCCTGACCACACCCATCCTTAATCCCACCATGCATATGTACGTAATATGTTTGTCATATTGGGGAATGAAAATACATAAAAGTAAAAAAGATTTTTCAATGTAAATCGCAACTGCTTACGCCAAAATTAATGAATCATTAATTATATCGTGTTACTAGCAAAACTTGAAATAATTCTCGTAAAATATCATCCAGTTAGAAAATATTTTAAGATTTACAGACGTGTTCTTTAGTTTATTAATATATTTTATTTGTGAAATGTAACTCCTTTCTTTTTTCACGATAGCTTGTACGCTGAACACACCACAATTGTAACAACGTAAAAATAAAACTGTGTTTAATTTACTTTTTATAAACAAAAACTCAAAAAAGGCACGAACGCGTTTCCTTGTTTGACAACTTCGTGGTTAGGTCGCAAACCTCAAATCTGATCAAAATAATTGGCAGTCTGGTGGTAGCTACGGCCTACGCTACGTTATTTCAATTAAATAGGCTTGGATGAGGTTAAGTATTGCATCATGTGGGAAAGATAAACAATGAAACTACTCAAATTAGAATCAACCAGCTTTACGCAATCATGTTTCAACCCGTTAATTTACTAAGTTGGGAAAGAACCATCAAGAAAACCTACTTTATTCGTAAATAAGTAATTGCACAAGCAAAAAGTGTTTTGAAAGTAAATTTTATAAGTACAGCATAATTGCTAAATACGAGTAGCAGTAATCAGGTTTTGTGTATTACTTTCTAAATTAGCTAATGATCGGAATGTAATAGCCAGTTTATATCCAACCACTCACAAATCGTGTTTAGTGAGATTACATGTGGACACGTTGAATAAAGATATTTCAGTTCAACATATTATCATTATTAGAACAACTGAATGAAAAAAACACTTGTGTGTGTGTTTTTTACCTGATATTGCTAACAAAAATGTCGATAAAGATTTTTAAAATGTATTATTACTCTTATAGGATGACGTCATAAGGTCGGCTCTACAAATATTTGGTATGTTTAGAAAGAGAGAATCTGCCCATACAAAAAGTAGCATTGCATTAGGGTAGATATTATTTATTATTTCACGTCATATTTAATTTAGACTTTAATGTATTCAGTTTTTAACTGTAATCTGGTTTCCGCAAACTGTAAGACATAATTTCGGTTGATTGATTGAGATTGATCTGGTGATAGAGCATGATTTGCTTGAGATTGATTGATTAATTAATTAATTGATTTGTTTGTGTATGTGAGAAAGAGCCTCAAGAGAGAGAGGGAAATAGAGAAACAAGACAGAGCAAGAGGGAGGTGTGCATTATCAACTTCTATTACAGAAAATGTTCATTAGTCTATACGCCACTAGATAGCACTAAAATAAATTTTAACTCAAAGGGGCCAGGGCGCAGACGCTGATACAAGTCTTGTCTCACAAGGCTAGGGCCGCCTTATTAGAATACAATTTTGTATGACGGGGCTAAGGCCTACAGCTGTAAGATTAAGTTAGAACCCGCATACAATTGCACCAAGGGGGCCACAATAGGGGCTAAGCTCTACACTTGTCTTATAAGGTTAGAGTTCCCATACCATCTCCAGCCAGGGGGCGAAGGCCCTAGAACAAGTTGCGAAGCCCTACACGTGTCTTACAAGAACCTCCTTATTAGAAATACAATGTATAAATAAATTGCCCGTATAGGTAAAAGATCATTCGAACGTACCCAATAGCATACGACCATTTAAAAAAACAATAGGATCGATAATTTTAATATCTTATTAAGGTAATTATGCAATTTCCAATATTGCATGCGTGTGTGTTTACCTAACCTCCAGGGGTACTGCTCTTAATACAACCAAAAGGACCTTAATTAAGGTTAAAGCTGTCCATAAAAAATAACCCTAAGACCAACTCCAGGTCCAAGACAACCCCAAGTCCAAGACCAAACCCTAGACCTGCATATGCCCCTCACGTGAGCAAGTACAAAATTACTGTCGAGAAGGCTTTCATTAGGGTTGACCCTCGAAAAGAAACCATAGGAGTAGAAAAAAACGCGTCCTACACGCGGGCGACCATAAAATAGGGGTGAAAAAACATGTCCTACACGTAAGCGAGTAAAAATAACTAGGGTTGAAAAAGGCCTCCGAAAAGAAACCATAGGGGTGGAAAATACGGTCTCACACGTGGACGAGTAACTAACAAAAAATAATTAGGGATGAAAAGGACCTCCGAAAAGAAACCATAGGGGTGGAAAATACGGTCTCACACGTGGGTGTGTAAAAAAATTAGAGGTTGAAAAAGGCCTCCGAAAAGAAACCATAAAAAATAAGGGTGAAAAAACGCGTCCTCCACGTGGGCAACCGTGGGAAATCCCAAGGTCAAATAACGTCACAAATGTGAAAGGCGAGGTGTCGTAGTACTACTAGGGTTCAATATATAACAAAACACCATTAGATCAGGTTAAAGTGCGTACAAAATTATAAATAGCAATTTGACTACACATAAACACAATAAAAAAACAAACAGTGTAATCACACCCACCATTGTCATAAATAAATCAGAAGAGATAACAAAAATTGTAATACCAAACATGTGACTCTATACAACCAATCATGCCGATCTTTAAGTAAACAAGCAAATAAAATAATAAGGCAGATTAAAGTACATACAGGGTGATCAACTTATACTACGGATTTCGATAACTCCGTTACCTTGAGAGTTACGAAAAAAAGTTTTAAATACAAGTTATTCATAAAGTCAAGCTGCAAATTTTAAAATTATTTATTGATGTACAGGCTGTCTCAAATTCGAGGGCAAGCATGGGGATCTCGCTTATTATAAGAGATGGGATATAGGTTTAATTCGGCACCTTTGCTAAATTCGATGCCGAGTAATAATCTGAAAAGAAATTTGAGCTAACTCGAATGGATTTGGTTTTATGCTCAAAAAACTAAAAATTTCGATTTTCGTTTTTCGCGTTTGGCCACCTTATTGTTAGGAATTTTCAAAATTGGATTAAACATTATTAAGGCACCTTTTTACGCACAATACTAATACGGCATTAAAAATATTATGTGACGTTTCGTTTATTCTGAACCATCATCAGGTTTATTTTTTCTTATGGGGGTTAAGATATATTTTTATGTCGTTGGATGGAGAATGTTATGCCGATTTTAGCAATATTTAACACTTTATGGTTTGATCGACTGCGAACTAAAATAATGAGAAAAAATACGAAGAACAAGATTCCGCCTTCTTGGATCCACCAAGGAATAATTACAGTAGTTCTACTTATTTAATTTGTTAAACTCGTTAGAACATCCAAAAAAATATAAAAACATTTAAACAATTAAAAAAAAAACATTAACAAACAACTCAAACAAGTATGTCTATGTAACACGGTCATAATAGCGCCAACGCAAATTTATCGATAGGTAACAACAAAATAATTACACAGACAAACAAACAAAAATTATTATAATAAATGTTCGAACAAGTTTCCTCCTTCTTGAATACAGTAACGAATTCTTCTTCTACAATTGTTTACGCTTCTTTGAATGGTTTGCGTGGGAATTTGACGAAGTTCATTAACAACCCTATTCTGGAGTTCTTCTATATTTTGCGGTGGCGTCTTATAAATCATATTTTTTAAATAGCCCCAGAGGAAGTAATCTAAAGGGGTTAAATCTGGACTTCTTGCTGGCCACCTAAGTGGTCCCCTATTTCCCATCCATTTATCAGGAAATTCGCCGTTAAGATATTCACTTATTATCGCAGGATTATGAGGAGGAGCTCCGCCCATTTGCCACCAGATAGTCCATCTTTCGTTTAGCGGAACATCATCCAAAAGGTCTGATATTTCGTGTGTTAGAAATGCGAGGTAGCGTTGAGACGTTAGGATACCTTCGTAAATAATTGACCCAAGGAGACTATCCTTCCAGATTCCAACCCACACATTAAAGGACCGGTGGCCTTGTCCTCGCATTTGCCTGTTAATTCGTGGATTTTCAACGGACCAGTAGTGCTCGTTATTACGATCTTGCAGTTATTACCCTTTTTACAATTAGAAAATGACATGATAAAAGCCAACTCCTGAGTTTTGTTTGATTCATGGGTATCGTGATAATGTAATATTTAGTTTTTAATTTAAGAGTATTTTAGTTCGCAGTCGATCAAACCATGAAGTGTTATATATTGCTAAAATCACCATAACATTCTCCATCCAAAGCCATAAAAATTTGTCTTAACCCCGGTAAGAAAAAATAAACCTGATGATGGTTCAGAATAAACAAAACGTCGCATAATATTTTTAATGCCGTACTAGTATTGTGCGTAAAAAGTTGCCTTAATAATGTTTAATCGAATTTTGAAAATTCCTAATAATAAGGTAGCCAAACGCGAAAAACAAAAATCGAAACTTTTAGTTTTTTGAGCATAAAACCAAATCCATTCGAGTTAGCTCAAATTTCGTTTCAGATTATTACTCGGCATCGAATTTAGCAAAAGTACCGAATTTAAACCTATATCCTATCTCTTATAATAAGCGAGATCCCCATGCGTGCCCTCGAATCTGGGACAGCCTGTATATGGTATTTCATAGCCACACCATATCAAATGTATGTTTTTTAATGGCACGCCCTGTAGATTATGTTAAATTTCAATTAGACTCGTTTTTCATATTTCAATGATATAGTGTTTTACTAGGTTCTACAGGGTACTTTTAAAGATATGGACATTTCTATGTGAAAATCGTAATGAAATCGTCACCCTATATTATTTAAAATAAACAATTGAGGGCTAATCTCTCATGGACCAGATAATTTCGTGATAGTCTGGTTTTGTTAAAAATTATCGCTTTTGTGATAACTTTTATTTTTTGTACAGAGTGATCCAAAACTCACACCCGTGATTATCTCAGTTATTTTAAATGGAACACCCTCTATTTTATATCATCTCTGAAAAGTACTAAAGAAACACTTTTACGCATTCCATATACCTAAATCTTACGGTTATTAATTTATTTAGATTTTTAAAAATGAAAGTAAGTTTTTTACAGTTTGTCATGACTGTAAAGTATTATTTGACAGAGGGTAGTATTATTTGTCTATCAAGTTTGCAAAATTAATATTTTAGTTTTACTCGGTTAATTTCCTTGTTATTTACGTATAAATTTTGAGTTCATCATGAATTTTGCTAATGAGGAATTAGTCGATATGATCTGGATACTAGGAGAATGTCATAAAAATTGCTTGCTAGCAGTACGAGTGTATCAGGAGAGATTTCCAGAGCGCCGATTACCTGAAAAAAGGAATTTCGAAAAAGTGGTGGATTGGTTTAATCGTACAGGTGAAGAAAGAAAAAACGAAAACCATTGTTACCGAGGAAAATGAACTGAATGTATTGTTGGCAGTTACAGATGATCCCAATAAAATACTATCTAAAAACGAGATGCATCCATATCATATTCAATTACACCAGGAATTATTGGATGATGATTTTCGACGAAGAATAAATTTTTGTAATTCGGCTCAACGAAAAATTCGCAATCAAAGAGATTCTTTTGATTATGTACTTTTCATCATGTAATAGTTACTACTTCACAAACAATATGGTCTTTAAATGTTTGGGGTGGTATTCTTGACGATTTCGTTATTGGACCATATTTTTTCGAGGAAACTGTAAACGGTGAAGTTTATTTAGATTTTCTGGAAAACCAGTTACCTGTGCTTCTTGAAAACGTTCCCCTTCGTATACGTCAGTGCATGTGGTATTTACATGATCGAGCTCCCATACATAATAACGCGCTGAATCATCGTCAACTACACGATCAGTTTCCAGGACGATGGATAGGTAGAGGGCCAATTTCGTGGTCTGCAAGATAGCCTGATCTAACAAAAGTAGATTTTTTATGTGGGGGGTATATGAAAATGAAGTATATAAATTATCTGTAACTACTTTAGAGGACATGAAAAATAGAATTAGAGTGGTTTTGCGAAACATTAGTATCCCAATGGCTCGAAATATAAGTAGGGAATTCGCAGATCGGCTACAACATTGTTTAAATGTAATGGGATGCCACTTTGAACAGTTAATACAAATACCACTTCCTTAAAACACTGTATTTCGTCACTATGATTAAACTGATTTGAGTTCAACCTCCTGATGACGATGTGATGTCAATGAAACGATAGTCAAGCGATGAAATACCACTTAAAAAGTTTAAATTTACCCTCATCATTACGTGTATGTGGTTAACAAAACGATTGTGGGTCAATGAGACACATTGTTTCGGTAAAGTGCAGTTATGTATTTTGCTCAATCCACAATGTTTTAATGTCCAGATCAAAAATTTGTTACCTAAATGTTATTTTCTTAATCATTTTTTAGAATTTTGTTTCATTTATTACTCTTAGTCTCTGTTATACCTAGTTTTGTTAAACAATTTGTGGTTTTATTTGCAATAGTTTATACTTTTTCACCTGACAATAATAGTATTGATACAGAGCTGATTAAACTTACAGTATTTTCAAATATAATACATTACCATCACGTCGCTTTTATTTTTAAAAATCTAAATAAATCAATAACTGTAAGATTTAGGTATAGGGGATGCTTAAAAAGAGTAAAAGTATTTCTTAAGTACTTTCCAGAGATGATATAAAATAGAGAGTGTTCCATTTAAAATAACGGAAATAATCATGGGTGTGAGTTTTGGATCACCCTGTGCAAAAAATAAAAGTTATTACAAAAATGATAAGTTTGAACAAAACCAGACTATCACGAAATTATTTCTCCCATGAGAGATTAGCCCTCAATTGTTTATTTTAAATAATATAGGTTGACGATTTCATTACGATTATCACATAAAAATTACCATATCTTTAAAAGTGCCCTGTAGAATCTAATAGAAACCTTTACCATTGGAATAGAAAAAATGAGACTAATTGAAATTTGATACAATATACAGGGTGTTCCATTAATAAAACATAAGTTTGATATGCTGTGACTTTATGAAATACCCTGTATATTATTAAATAATTTTAAAATGTGCAATAGAGGAACAGAATTTTGGAAAAAAAGAGCTTTTTAAAGGAGATTCTTAAAATGACGGCAATTTCCCCTTATGCACAATTGGCACATCTTCGTTACTCTTTTAATATAGTTCAAAAGATCATAGGCCTTCTTTGCAAATTTCGGAATGTTAAATCGATTGCCGCACGAAACCTCATAACAAAAAATCCTAAATTGAACGATCCGATCCATCTTTGAGGAAAGTTATCGTCTAAAAATGCCCTTACAAGCGCAGAGTTGTGACTTAGGACACCGCCTTGTTGAAAATAAACGGTCTTATAAAGGGACAATGGAATATTTTCCATCAGTTCTGGAATAACTTCCTCAAGGACTTCTTGGTATGAAGCGTTGTAAGGCATCCTTAATAAATTCTGTAGACTATGCTTCTTCTAGAAATGAAATACGAGACTCCAACCCATCTTTGGGGTATAAATATTGAACTATGTGTGATACTTATTTAAAATTCTTTGAGCATCAGACTTGAATACACCAGTTGCTTCTCCCCAATACGTTTATTTCTTCTCTCTCGTTATTTTGTTTGGTGTGTGTGCGAGGACGAGCCATGATAAATGATCCGTGCTATACTACATTTGATTTAGGGCGGGAAAGTAGGTCTAGGAATGATTGCCGTCTTTCTGGATATCTAGTATGAACAACAAGAACTCCTAAGGTATTATCTCAATCCTAGCGCTCAAAATACGTTACCTTTGTAAATATAATTCCGAAGCTTCTTGGGGATTTTCATTTAGTTTATTATAGTAAAATAGAAGCACCAAAACAACAAAAACATTTTACTAATACTCAAAAACTGAGAAAACCGCAAAGATTTTGACATTTTGCTGTTTTATTGCAAACAAATTAACCATAGCCTATTACCTACTAATTGGACACAAAAGACAATTGTGGAAAATCTAAAACTCCGAGCTTGTTTTTCAAAATAATTGTATACAATTTGTATTTCTGGAAATCCCACATTATGTCTAATAAATATAAGAAATAATATACAGTGTGTTCCATTAAAAAACATGTTTGCTTCATAACTAAAAAAACTGACTACGCCACTGGTTGCTAAGGAAAAAATTCTATAGGAATACGTTTTAACATCTTTGATAAGTTTAAAGATAATTGAGATACGAGGGCTATCAAAAATCTGCTGGTGTCATCTTTAATTTCACAACAAAGTAGCGCACTGTCGCATAAACCGCGACCCTCTATCTTTAAAAATAAGGGAGATACCCCGCAAAAGTTCCGAAAACGGGACACTCTGTACATCTATCCTTGTCTCAATACATAAACACTGCGTTGATTACAACGCTGAAGAAGCTGAGAGTCGAGGAGTGTATCAAAAGTGATTTTTTTAAATTCCAAACTATATATGGAAATTTTGCTGGTGCCATCTTTAATTTCATAAAAAGTAGCAAACGTGAAAACCGTAACCCTTTCTCTTTAAAAATAAGAGAGATACCCGCGAAAGTGCGAAAATGGGACACCCTGTACATGTATTTCAGTGGCGTAACAAAGCACAATTGCGCGCCTTCAAGTTTTAGGATTCTGCTCGTGCTGTCCACAATCCTTCAGTCACAGCGATGTATTCCCAGCATACATATGTGCATTACATATATATATATATATATATATATATATATATATATATATATATATATATATATATATATATATATATATTACTACCCCAGCATTCGCATGCACATGATGTGCATATATGCAGTGAGCTTGTCGCTATATGTGTATTAAGAAAATTCCCTGACAAACAAGGCAGACGGTAACCGGGATCGAATCCATTACCACCCGAATGCTAACCATACTGGGTTACTACAGATCCAACTAACTCGGTGGAATATTAGAAATTTGTGGTGGTTTATGTATTTTCTACTTTGAGAGTGACTAAAACAATAAGGTCACTACTCCAACGTGCCGTCTACTGAGTAGTGTTTATTTTCACTTGTGGTCTACCTGTGGCATAGGGTTTACTTGCATAGAGTTTGCACTTAATTATCCAAGTGACCCTTTCCCCCCTTTAATATACCATAATGAGATAATGGCAATTCCAAAAAATAACATGTGGTACAAGATAAGACTGAACTTTTAGTTTCACTTGCATTTAATCAGATCTTTCTTGAATTAGGTCATTATGTGATTAGGATATAATAGTAACTCCGAAATGGTATAAAACTGCGTAAAATATGGAATTACTGTCATTATCTACTTATCTTCTGCATTTGCCACTATGCTTGCAAGAGACTTCTATCGCGACGTCATTGTTTCTGTAGAACCCACAATAGCATTCCTCCAACAAAACACTCTAATGCAGACGATCGCTGACGTGAATCCTTGCATATGATGTGGTAATCATGTGGAGATAAAGAGAAAACGTGACAGAGGAGGCGAGTTCCGACTGGTCTTCCGTTTTACCAGAGGGGGATGTCACACAAGCCGATCTGCCTAAACCGGCAACCATTTTTTTCAGTATACGGACATGAATAACAATTGCACAGCAATTTGAGTTTATGTGAAATATTGGAAATAATATTTTATTTCCTTATGGAAACCAACTAAGTTGTAACCTGCAGATGTACAGGATGTTTCACGCAAACCCTGCTGGATTGGTTCACCATGTGCAAGGAAGTATGCTCCAGCATCATGTCAGTCCAACGAAAAGAGGACAGAACCCTGGATCTCCCTGTCCAAATCGACGAGTCCCAATTTGTTAGTCGTCAGGGAACCAAATGTCCCAGTTAGGATATTCCGACGCTGATATAGCCAACAAGCAAAACCCTAAGTATTCAGTTTAAGCATCAGAAATGAAGTACGATACTTTATTGTACAAAGAAACCAGACCACATTAATTCCGATCATCGCAAGGAAAGTTCAAGTGGGGTACGCTGTTTATTCTGAGGAGTGGCCAGCATACCGCTAACTACAGTAATCTACCATCATAGTTACGTTAAAGATATTAATCAAGAAAAAATGCAGTCTTTCGCCTTAAACCAGTTTCAGGGCCATTTGGACTCCGCAGCATGCAAAATCGCCGGTGAAGACCATCCAAACCTCTTCAATTCATTAAATTAACAGGGCGGACTGCACGATCTAGTAATGGCTTAGGTAACACTCAACTGTAGACCGCACGTTAAAAGTATTGCCAACAATAATTCATTTAAGTACAACACTTCTGAAAATAAGTGTAGAGGAGGAACGAGTAAGAGTAAACGCGAGGCAAGAGTAAGCATTTTAAATTTTGCGCTATTTTTCAATTGTTTCACAGGTGGGTGTTTTGATACCAAAGTCCGCCATTTTTATTGAGAGTGAAGTGTATTTCGTTATATGCAACAATAGAGAAAATACGGCTAAATTTCTGTTTTACGTATTTGTGATGTATCATTGTGACGTAGGGACAAACTATTTAGCGAGTGGCCCAGTTATAACAATTCTGTCTGTATGACATGGTCTAGAGTGCTTAACTGGTAATAAACATGAATAGTAGTTTCATCCAGCGGCGGGTAACTCTATTTTGATAGACAGTAAAGCCAAGAGTGGGTATAAATATCTTACTCTTGCCATGTAGCTGTATACTCTAGCCTCTAGAACATACCAATTACCTTTGGCAACTCTTCATAAACTAATTTCTGTGGTCAAGAGAATATTGAAAATCTACGTCATTTTAAACCAGCCTTTAACGATGAACAAGAAGAACAGTTTAAAGATCATGTGTGTGTGTTATCTCTAAAGTGATTAAAATGCTTAGCTTTTGGATATTAAATCGTGTATATGGACGAAAGCTAACAATAGAAAATGCCATAATTAAAAACACATTTAACAAAATTTAATGAAATTATGATGTAAGTTGAAGTTGTGAGAAATTTTCGTTTCAAATTGATAACAGCATTTACAGTCATTGTTAATTTTCGTCCGTTAGAGGGCGTTTCGATTTGCCATCTTCACGGCTGTTCAATAATATTTATTTTACTAAATATCTAGCTAGTCTTTTCTAAAATAAAATTAGATACCATAATTGGCTTTGAATATGTTTATCAAACTGTTATATTAATAGCCAGCTTATATTTGGGTTTTCACATTTCATAAAGTTATTTTGAAATGTCAATTCAGTTATAAGCTATTATAATTTACTGAGAATGATAACTTGAATATACGATTTAATACCCAAAATATTAAATATTAAATATTTGAATGATGTAATTAGGCACAAATTATGCGCTGCGTTGCGCCGCTACAACAAATTTTTGCGCCTCCACAGGAAATAAGTTATTCCAAAAATTACATCAACAAGACTATTTTCATAACCTTATAACAAAATAAAATTAATCTTTTCTTGCATGATAATTAGGCACTCATTATGTGCTGTTTTGCGCCAGTAACATAAAGTTTTGCGCGGTTATAGGAAAGAAATTATTGTAAAACTACGTCTTTCCTTGCTCGTTAATTAGATGCTACTTATGGGCAATAAAACAGCACATAATTCGTGCTTAACTATTCCATTGTAGTGGCAACCGCAAGAATTTATAACGTAGAAACGTAGCTTTGAAAATAAATAGGAATTTCTACATTAGAATACTTCATAAGTTATTTATTACCATTAGCATATTTAAAGAAGAACACCAAAGTTGGAATGTATTAAGGGTTAATAAAAATAATGTGGAATCCAATTAAGTTAGTATCAGAAATAATTATTGTAGCGTAATGTAAGAGAATGGATTAAATATAATTAATTATAAATACATCTGTAACGGAAGAAGTGGAATTTTAATAATAATACAATAAAAATAAGAAAAATATACATTAAGCGGGTAAACAAGAACGCATTTAAATTAGAGCATAACAAAAATTGATTTACTTAGAAATTCACGGCGTGGTGAACTTAGCCGTGTCGGTGTAATTTTTACAATAACTTGTTCCTTATAGAGGTGCAACATTTAATTTAAACGGAGCACACTGGATGCCTAATTATAGTGCAAGAAAAGATTAATTTATTCATATCACTATAACTTATTTCTGAATCAGTGCAAAATTTTGTTTTAACGGCGCACAATTCGCCCCTAATTTCTGCGTCAGAAGAATTAATTTATACAGAACGGCCTTGTGAAGTTAGCCGCGTCGATGTAATTTTTTCAATAACTAGCGGCGCAAAATTTTATTTTAACGGCACAAACAGCGCATAGTGAGCACCAAATTACTGTATAAATACAAAGATTTATTGCGCACTTCGTGGTTGCGAAGTTAACCGTGTCGATGTAATATTACAATAAAAGGCAGAATGGCTGCTTACTCATCGTGCAAGAGAACTATGAAGTTAGCCTTCGCAATGTAACTTTGCAATAACTTATTTCCTTTGAGGGTGCAAAATTTTGCTTTCACGGCGTATAATTCACGCCTAATTTCTACGTTAGAAATACTAATTTATGCAGAATATAACGGCCTTGTAAAGTAGGTAGAGTCCATGTAATTTTTACTACAACTAGTTTCCTATAGGGGCGCAAAATTTTATTTTAACGGCATAAACAGCACATAGTGGGCGCCTAATTACTGTATAAGAAATGATTTTTTGCGCAATTCGTGGTTGCGAAGTTAGCTGTATTGATGTAATTTTTAAAATAAAAGGCGAAATGGGTGCTTACTTACCGTGCAAGAGAAAATTAAGACTACGAAGTTGCCTTCTCAATGCAACTTTTACAACTTGTTTCCTTTGGGGGCGCAAAATTTTGTTTTAACAGCGCACAATTCCCTCCAAATTTGTGCGCCAGAAAGAATTTAATTATTTAAAATGTAAAGGCTCTGTGAAGTTAGCCGTGTCGAAATAATTTTTACAGTAAGTAGTTTCCAGTAGGGGTTCAAAATTTAATTTTAACGGCGCAAAACGGAGCACAATAGTTTCCTAATTATAGCGCAAGAAAAGGTTAATAAATATAACGATATGAAATTAGCCTTGTCCGTGTAACTTTTGCAAGAACTTATTTTCTATCAGGGCGCAAACTTTTATTTTATCTGCGCAAAACGACGCCTAATTACAGCATATAGCAGTCTTAATGTAATTTTACTATAACTTCTTTTCTGTAAGGGTGCAAAATGTTATTTGAAAGGCACAAAATAGCACAAGAAAAAATTATATGGTTCATAAGGTCATAGATTAATTTCGACGCGTAATTATTCCACAAGAAAACACATGTTCACGCTTCTGAAGTTAGATGTGCCAGTGTGATTTTACAATAACTTGGCGCCTAATTAGTACATAAGAAAATAATAATTTATCCAAAAGTTGGCGGTTCTGTAAAGTTAACCGTCTCTATAGAATATTTCCTACTGGGGCGCAAAATTTAAAAAGAAAACACCCGATTTTCTGTAATCTCTGGGACCGAAATTTAACGTGACGTAGGTATTTGGTCAAACCGATACAAACATATCACCTGCGATAGTCAAGTTGTATAAAGCAATCTTTTTGTAGCACGCTCATGAAAAGTATCACTGGATCCTTGAACCAGTGTTGAAATGTATCGCGCTGGTCAATTTCAAATTTGACCAGAATTTTTAGGGAAAAGGTCCTGAGTTGAGGATGGAATACGTATTTGGAAAATGCTTTCGACTGATATTTGTATTGTCTTAGACTGTTCATACAAAATTTTATCGGCCTTGACCTTGCCCAGTTAGTTGTGTTAAAATTGTTCTGCTGTCGATAGAGGAAAGTATATTTGAAAACTGTTTTTCTTGTAATTACGTGTAAAAACGGGAAGCATGGGATTAGGCTGTCAAAACGAAGTTATAAGGATATATACATGACTTAATAAAACTTTATGGGAAACATAACATAAAGGCATGATTTTCTTGCATTAGATTTGAAAACTTTCCTGTATATAATAATAATCAAAATAATTTGAAAATGTAAACTTTCACCATTATTACACATAATTAAAATACTTAGCTTTTTGGGTTTTTAATTTATATTTATATTTATTTATACTTATATTTTACATAAATCCATACGTTTTGAAGTTATCGTCCTCAGTAGTGAAATTATCTTCAAGTATTATTTAAGCCACTATGGAATCTTATTTTAGTAAAGAATAACTAGGTCCTTAATAAAATTATTATTAAACTGCCATGAATATGACAAATCAGAACACCCTGTAATGGTCGAAGGCTAACAGTGAAAACTGTTATAATCAATGATCAAATTCAACAAAATTTAATCAAATGATGATGTAAGTATAAAGTTGTGAAAAACTTTAGTTTGAAATTGATAAAAGCATTCACAAATATAAGCGACATATCAACCAAGATCTAGTCAAATCTAACAAGGAAACAGCTTTGTTTATAATTGTAAGTGTTATTTTACAGTGCAAACACAATGTAGTATGTTTAATATGATTTTATTTCAATTACATATGTTAAATTATTATTGTGCTGTGGTAACTGAATATAACTGGTAAAGCTTTTACTTCGAGCTCTAGGAAAAGACACATCAACAAACCTATACATATCAAAACCTAAAACTAAAATTAAGACGTACCAGTGTGCATTTTTTAATTATGAGATGCCGAAACCTATTTGCACGGAGAACATGCTCAGCTACCGCAGATTGCTCTGGTTTTACTAATCTGCAAAATTTCTTGAGTTGTGGTTCCAGTGTATGCTTTTCCACAAGAACACGATGACTCCAGATGATGATAATAGGTTTGAGACATCTTTAGGTGACCTTAAATGCTCTTTAATTTTTATGTAGGTTTAAAAGCAGTCATAATGCATGATTAATTAGAATTTTTTTGTTCTATCTGTAATAGGAATAAAATAAAGTAAAACGAAGAAAAGCAGTACCAACATTAAGCACAGGTTTTTTTTTGTGTCTGGTGAGTGTGTTAACATTACTAATATCTTCAAGTGAATATCCATCAGCTTGCAGGATTTTGAACAAAATGTATACATTGTGATTTTGATCGAAATCTCTACAAGCTAACATATTCACTTAAAGATTTTGAACAAAACCTATACTTAGTGATTATGAACAAAATCATTACAAGCTAATGGATATTCACATAAAAATGTTAATAATGTTATTACACCTGGTAGACATATCCATAAAGAAAAACTAGTGTTTCATACTGGTGTTGCTATTCTTCCTTTTATAACTAATGTTTCAGGTGTAATTGGAAAAAATCAAAAATTAATCATGATATTAGGACTGTTTTTAAACCCGCAAGAAACATTTAAGGTCACCTAAGGACGTTTCAAACTCATTATCATCGTCCGGAGTGTATAAATTATCTGATTGTTATGGAAAAGTATACATCGGATCCAAAAATATAGCTGTGATAAAAGGCGTAAAGAACATATGAGGTTTTGTAGGTTAACCAGAGAAATCTGCTGCAGCTGAGCATGCTTTAAATAATTAATCAAGACATTCAATTTGATAATAAACAAATATTGTCAAGACAAACTCATTATTGTATTCGTTTATAACGTGAAGCTTTTGAGACATATAAACATCCTAATAACTTCAGTAGGCAAGAAGAAGGTCATTTAAATAGGTCTTAAAATTAAAAAAGGCTTAATTTTAATTCTAGTTTTTGGTAAGTGTAGGTTTTTTACTGTGTTATTTCCAGACCTTGAAGTAAATCATTTACTAATTATATGTTAAGTTACTGTATAATTCTATGTTAAGCACTAATAATTTAACATATGTAGTTAAAATTAAAATTAAATTCAAAAACCTTATTAAGCGTACTGCATGTTGTTTTCACGGTAAAGTAACAATTACAATTATTAGCAAAAAACTATTTGTTTGTTAGATTTCACTAGATCTTTAATTGGTATACCAAGTTTTTATTTGTCAATGGTTTCATCAAAGTTTTTCACAACTTTACACTTACATAATAATTTGTTAAATTTGTTCTTCGATTATGAGATTTTTCACTGTTAGCCATCGACAGTTAGAGCGTCTTCTAATTTGTCATCTTCAAGGCAGTTTAATAATATTTAATTTTATTAAGGATCTAGTTATTCTTCACTAACATTAGATTCCATAATTGGTTTTATACGTTGTAGGTAGCAGACCGAGAAAATTTTATTATTGTAATAAAAATTTTTAAATCACAATTGTTACGGCGAAAGAAAAAATAATGAATGGGTTATAATATGTTGTTAATAAGTCGTAATGTGATAATGTTCTTCGGGATGTCTTATTTTATGATTTATGTAACTAATATTTGAATGTATGTAACCAAGGGTTGAAAAGAGAAAGAAAAACATATGTTGGGGTAGAAAACAGGTGTTTTCTCGAAACTGCCTTTACCGAAAGACCGCGACGAATCGTTGAAAATTTCTATACACACAGAATAAGGGTAAAAATGTTGCCGGTTAGTAATTGATTACTTTGGAACATACCGCAAATCAAAACAAGACTGCGTTTGTTACTTTGGCATTCCAGACATACAGGGTTTGGTACGGACGACTGAATATTTTAAAATTCTTACTTCTCATAATAAATATTATAATTAATAGTATTTATTGTTTTTTAGAAGTTTTAAAAATTGGAGTGGATTTGGGAGTAAAATAGTTGGTTGAAGTTGGAGGTTCGATTCAGTTGTACCGTTCTATTATTGTTTTGTTAAAAACCATAATTGTAAACCGTTGTATCTATAAATATATTATCGCTTCCGTTCTAGTAAACACAAAACGCGAATTCGTCCTTTTTTTTGTGTAAGTTTTAATGTAAGTTTTTCAGAAAATTAAAGTGGTCGTGTAATTAAAAGTATCGATACACAATCACAAAGTTTGGCTGTTAGGTCTTGAGTTTGATTCGCGTATCTTTATCCGTTAAGTGTTGGTGATTAAGTAATTAATTATAGGATTATATTCGAGCGTAAGTACCTACTTATTTGAATGTAGATTAACACTTTCAGCCCCACATGGACATATAAACACCAGCGACTGTTTGTAAATCCTTCCTGTGCTATATATGTCCAATTTTACATGTATTTATGCTTTATCGGGTTTTCTAAGCATCTCTAATATATTTCCCGTTATGTTGAAGCAAAAATGGCAACATTGAAGTGCGCAGTATACTAGTAGGCTTTGTACCAGCCACACGTGTGCTACATTTTTTGCGATTTTCCCATAAAAATCGAATTTTATTGTGAAAGAAATTAGGTAATCTTGTATATTATTTGTATAGTTAAATATTATTGCAATATTTTCACATAACATGCCATTTATGGCTTTGAATTATAAACTGTTTACATATGGGATCTATGTGTCCCATTGGGTATTTTTTGGAGGGTGTTTTATGTCCCGTTGGTTTCTTTTATCATGTCAGTGCAAAAACTAACGCAGGCTGAATTGCAAGGTAGGGCTGACAACCTAGACGATATTTCGGAGTATGACATGGAGGCAGAGCCTGTACAGTCTGAAGAGTTGGAGCAAGACCCTTTTCACAATAGTGATGATGTACCTACGATACAAATGTTTACTGTGGCAAAGATAATGTTGAGAGAAATGACACACTTGGAGAAACAGTAGTAAACACCCAGTGCAAACGATAAAAAATCCGGATGTATCTTTGGATTTTGATAGGTTTTTTACCTTAGTAGATCTAATTGACAATATTTCTTATCCAGCCGTTGGAACAGCAATCCTTTCTAGATAAAATATGGCTGAAAAGTTCACTCAAAAACAAAAATGGATAGGGGTGAATGCGAATTATAATGTAATCAGTCAAATACTATGACGACTAAATAGCAGGATACGAAACAAGTTATTCTGTTTAGTAACTGTCATGGAGGGGAAAAGGTTGACATTCCTTGTCTCACCGCAATTGCCTTCTAAAACGAAATAATGGGCGGTGTGGACCTTGCAGATCGAATGAGTGGGGTATGTGGTATGGGAAGAAAATCATGCAAATGGCGGAAAATAACGAAAACAAAATTGTGGCTGAAAGGGTTAAAACTCGCAGCAAGCAATTCAACAAGCCAGTGTAACCTATTTATAGTCGGTCATTCCCTTGCACGAAGGTACTATTTAGTTATCACGAGATAATGAATCGCACTGAATTGTCTCTTGATAATAACGGGTAGTAATGCTGTAGTAATTTAATTGCCCGTAGGACATCTTGTAAGCAGGTTTACTAAATTCAGACATGTTAAAAGAATAAGGACACCTCGACAGACAGCACCGTGTCCCCCTCGTTGCTGGAATGAGTTTGTAGACTGTTTATTAACATTTTCGTCCGAGCAGAGGACTTAATGCGTGGAACAATATGACATGTTAAACCTCAGTAAAATGTTGTTATTAACAATACTAGGGTCTACAGAAACGGCTCCAGATACCATTAAAACAACCTCGTATTTCATATTTACTGTTAAAATAACTCGTTCTTATTGTTTTTAAATGCAGATGGATGTGCAGATGTACGTGTAAGCGTAGAAAGGAATGCTGTAGTTTCCAACGCAGTCACTCAAACTTTATCGGTATTGCTTGCGGGTAGGTTAACGGTCACTTTGTTAACGTAACTGATGGATTTTCACCTTACCAAGGCTTTGTATTTTATGCGTTCTTGTTTTCCTATTTACTTTGTTGTTAACTTAAATGGCGGCATGATTGGTTTCATAATGAACCCATGTTTGGTGTTACAATTTTAATTCTGATTTGTTTATGACACAATAGTGGGTGTGATTTCACTGTATGTTTTTTTATTGTGTTTATGTGTAGTTAAACTGTTTCTTAATTTTATAATTCTCTATGAACTATAACCTGATTTAATGGAGTTTTATTATATTGGCATATTGAACCTTTTCTTTGCTCTGTTTGTTCTTTGATTTATTATTGTAGTACTTGTAAAATTGCTTATTTATGAATAAACTGGTTTTTTTGGACGTTCTTTTCCAGTTTCGTAAATTAACCGGTTGAACCATCATTGCGCAAATATCGTTAATTTTAATTTGTCCCACTATAATGCGACAGTTAACCTCATCCAATCCTAGCTCCTTCACATAACACAGCTTAGCCTACCACTAAGTGGCCAATTCTTTTTATCATATTTGAGTTTTGCGAATAATTCAATATTAGACATAAATACATTCTAATTGATACGTGTAACTTCTGTGTAAGGAAATTTTTTGAACGAGTTGAAATTTTTATGCTTATTGATTTCGCAACATCCTATACCTTAACTTCAATATTAGTAAGTTTGGCAACAGTGTACATTACACTTTTGCTTTTTCAAATAAATTGTAACATGTGGTAGTTTTAAAAATTTCTAATTTGTTGACGAAAATCACATGTCTTCTTTTCTGGTTCTTTTTGATAAGGGGGAACGTCATTTTTAAGAAAAAAATGATGCGTCGTTAGAAAACTAACGTGATATATGGAGAAGATTTCTATAATTTTATTGTAATATTACTTAAAAATTAACAGTTTTGGTACTGGATCTGGCTTTCTATATATCTAATTGTACTAAATTTGGTTAGTGATCGTATTTTACGGATCTAATTAGTTTCTAACACACATTTCCGCTTCGAATCAAGAGGTATGTTAAACCACTTTCTTTCGTTACATTAATAATTTGAAATCAATAAGTACATATTATAATATTGTAAAGTAACAAACATTTTAATACAAAAATTTCGTATCAACTCATTTTCTAAGGCAATAGGTTCCTTTAGTCTTATTGAATTTTATCGCTTCTTCCGTTCTCAAGATATTATTGACCAATACTACCAGTATCGTCAGCCATCGCTTCTCCGAGTTATGAAATAACATGCAACTGCTCTCCGAAACTGAGCATAGGACATTTTATGGGTACTCCTTCACATGGTATCATCCGTTTGACTAAAACACTTAAATTGTATCTGGTAATACATTCGTCTAAGTAATACACACACGTACATCACCCGGTGAGTGCATTTTAATGACTAATTCTGCATGACGAAGCTCTCGTTACATATACAATTTCTGGGGTTACTCTGATAACAACTCGCTATTATCACGAATTACCATTGTACTGCTACGTTTATCCTTTTTGGAAAATTTAATGCCTGTAACCGTTTTGGTGAATTCGAGTTGGCTTACTTACACCTGTAATTGGTTTGTTAACTGTTAACCTTTAACTTCAAGTTTTGATTATTTTTTTATGTATTTAGTCTTACAGTTACAAAAATTCACAATTTGTTTTAATAGTTTTAGGTCTGTGTACCTACAGTTCAGCCATCAGCTGTTTTGATATGTACTTCGAACCTAGTGTATTGGTCTTTATTGCACAGAGTGCGTCCTAAGGTATAGTAACGTTTGAGTTATATAAAATTTAGATTGCTTGTTTAGGTGATTACTCCTATAAGAATTTCATAAATCTTATGCTTATTTCGGTGAATGCATGTGTTGCTTTTCACTTCAAAATTGTGTAAGCTACAAACGCTATCTTAATAAGGAATCTGTTCATTTTTCTTATTACGGCTTTCACCCACATGTATAAAACTAATGCTTAATATTTTCCTTTGTGCTTATTTAAATTTATGTTTTACACTTATAAAGCTAGTGACAAACTCAGCCTTTCTAAACAGGTATGTATTATGTTTGCTTTGTCTATACTGCTAATTGCAAGCACAACAAATATTCTTGAATAGTTTCCAAGATGGAAGTGGAAAATAAAGACGTTTCAGTGGTTGCTGCAGCGGCACTTTGGTACTGGGTTCAGCCTTTTTACTGTTAAAAAAGAAAAAAAAATACATTCGAAGGGATCTAACTGAAGATAGTGGATGTTATCCCTCAACTGAAGCAGGAATAGGTGAGTTACTTAAAAAAATAAAAGATTTATAAAAGGGCCTTGGCTATTCTTCCGACCGACGTGGAAATTTTAATCCCTTTTGGTTATTTTCCTTGACAGTCAGAAGAATAATAAAATACAATTTCTTAGATGTAATGCCACACACCTTCTTGCTGATTTGGTAAAAAATTTCTGTAGAATGTCTGCAGAAGATTTTGATTTTGATAGAGAAGAAGGCGGAAATATTATTCCAGGTACCTGACACCAGGAAAATTAAAACACGTCATCGTTTTTTACCCATTCAGAGAGTTCCCAGGAAACCTAGTTAGGCAGCAAAAGATGTACGAGATAAATTTGCAGAATGTTTTATTACAAATGGTATAGTATCTTGGTAAGAATCTTATTGGTAAGTACAAATAATAAGCAAGTACATACGAAAAAAATGTTAAAAAAATTACTATTTACAAATAAAAATTATTTCAACGTCCACTTACCACCGAACTTATTGTGTTCCTTGGTTCGTTTTTATTTTTCAAAAAAGCAGCCATTCTTTCGTAAGCAAACCATATCGGTTTATACAAATCATCCGTACTTGTACCACTTTTTGAACTCGCTTTTACCTTTGCAAAACACTGGCGGAATCCAGACACCAAAGATTCTTTTTGGTTCTAAGACGGAACAATCGATGGTTAGTAGAAGTGGGGCAGTACTTTCACTTTTTGACCTTGGGAATTCTCAACGCCCACGTGGAGGACGTAATTTAACCTTGGGATTGACCTTGAGAGCGGCATTGGGGCCTGGCATTGGAACTGGCCTGGGCTAGCCAAGGTCAGAACCAAAAATCTATTCAGCGGAAAATTTGAAATTTTCTAATAAGGGGGCCCTAATGCTAACTTGTAAAACACCTATAAGAACTTGTATTAGGGTCTGCGCCCTCTTGTTGTGGCCCCCTTGCTGCGAAATTTAAATTTGTTTGTTTGTAGCGCCATCTAGTGGACTAATGAAAATTTTCTACAATAAAGGTGGTGCCATCTAGCGGTTATTTCTACGACTAATTAGGGATCGTTGTTGGCGCCATCTAGTGGTGTATTTTTAAAACTAGTGAGTGTTTTCTGTAATAGAAGTTGATCATGTACGCCTCTTTCTCTCGTTTCTCCGTTTCTCTCTCGGCCCTTTCTCAAACAAACAAATCAATTAATCAAATCAAATTCAATTAATCAAAATCAGTTAAGCAAATCATAACTCACAGCTTGTGAAAAACCAGCTTACAATTCAAAAAACTGATTTGGTTTAATGCTTGCTTGCTTGCTAAAAATAAAAAACCACAATAAAAAAAATACCATATTGATATCACGGAAATAGAAAGTTCGTTGTTAACCTTCAAACGTTGTATTAAAAGACAGATGTTATATTGCGAGCGATGGTGCACTATATTATTATATTACATTATTATTGTACCATAGTTCTTATTCTTATTTTTTTAGTTCAGTGTATGATTTTACACTGTTATTTTACACTTTTTATTCATCTTTTGGGTATATTTAAATGCGTTATGCAGTTGTACGGCATTTTTTTTCTTTGTTTAGAAGTTTCAGGGGGAAGAACAGTAAGTTATTTCACTACATAATCAATAAAATCATTTATTATTATTATTAATAACTACAAAGTTTAAAACTCACAAATACGTACCCGCCTAATGTTATTAATTAAAAAAACGTAACACTCACACCTTTACCTAATTAACTAAACAAATGAGTTGAGATCGAGTCTATAGAATAGTATAACGGTTGATGCTATTGCAGAGTTGGTTTATGACGTCCTCCTATAAGGATGATAATACATTAAAACTTTATTGGCAATTTTTGCGAACAATATCAAGTAAAACATGTTGTAAAATTTTGCGATACGATACTTTCAGCGAAGGCTGTTTCGGCGATCCCCACTACAACCCTCCCCGAATATAACCGAGATTATCCTAACATTGCCGAGTACTTCTAATAGATCGGCGATGTAGGAACAATTTAATTTATTTCTTAACAGTCGCTCGAACCGTTAACATGGACCCTTCTAAAGTGTTTAGTGTTTCCAAACTTTATGGAAGCAAAATTATACCCACAAACGAAAGATTTGGACAATGGCTGTTATTTGAGAATTTACGAAATAACTATCTTGTTTCGGATATTAGTAATATTAATTATGTGGAAGGACAGGTGTTGTTACAAGACAAGGGTTTAGACACATTTATACACATTATTGATTCGTTTTGCGATAACATAATGGAGCATTGCAATGTACAAGGAAAAACACCAGTCGTAAAGAAAGACACTTGTGGTTCGTTTAATAGTTAACACCGAGGAATGTTTGGTAAATTTGTTTCGGCTAGGCATGGAGTTAAGGCTAAGCTTCCGATTATTTAAATAGCTCGAACCGAATGGCAAAAGGTGTTATGCAAATTATTGGAAAAGATGATTTGCAAAGTGTAACTAAAAATGTACCCAGCCAGTTTGTATTCCTTACAAAATCGAGCTGGCCGATGTTAAATTGGAGACCCCTTTATATGAATTGTCCGATTTATTAATCCAACTTAAGAAGGAAGGCTACTATCCTTAGGATTTGGATATTACACAAGATTTAGCAGGAATATTTAATAAGGTAGAAATGTGCCATTACTTAATTAACAATTTTAATTCCTCCAAGGCGAGTGCAAGAAACATTGTAATGTGGTTATAGATAGCGATAATAGGGTTGGTATAGACTACTTAACTTGGTTAACTTCTAAGGCAAGAATAAAAATTTACAACAAATTTGTTTGCGAAATAACAAGCCCTGGTATTCATAAAACTATCGGAAACCATCTTATAGATTTTTAAAGTGTCCGGGTGCAAGATTAAAGAAAACATTTTGTTCTACTCTGGCCAAGAAGTACGGAATTACCAGATTGGAAGCAACAATTAACTTTAGCAACTATGCTTATTATTCTGGAAGCGGGATGTACAATCCTCCCGCAGATTGTTTGATTATTATTCGAAAGTAGTAACAATTAATTTCAAGATACACCAATGTATTCTGTATCTATGCCAAAAATGTGGACAAAACTTACAAACAGTTTACAAAATAGTTGCGGTTTAGTGTTTAACAATATGTTGCAATTTGTATCCTGGGGAAACGAGGATACAAGAAAGTTGACTGGGATCCAATTAAAACTGCAGACCGATTTGAAAGAAAGAGAAAAAATAATAAGTTATGCAATTTCTACCTTTGGTTTTAATTGTCTGTTTATAAACTACAGAGAGGTTATGGAAGAAGAAAAAAACAGAGACGAAATACGTATTATGCAGAAATCTTTTATTAAGGCTGGCGAACCCTATTTTACGCAATCTACGATAGCGCTTTTACAATACTGGAAGAAATGAATACAGCGAAAAATGGTCTCGTTAAAACAACTAGTGTAATCCCCCAAGTTTGTAGAAAAAGAAGTAACATTAACAGCAAACTAAAACCATATCCTATTAAGGAAATTGAACCCCTTTCCCAAGCTTACGTGCTATCCACAAAGAAGCGTAAGTTGGAACTGGAAGAAGTGGCTTTAAAGAAGCGAAAATTGGGCCATATACAACAGGCTAGCAGTATAAAAGAAGAGTATATGGATTTATTGGAAAAATAACAAACAATGGCAGAGTTTAAACAAAATATTATTAACTATTTTAATTCTTATTGGGACAATCTGGATACAAATGGGACTTATAAAATGTCCACCTTCGTGGTTAATAATAAGACACAATGCCCACATGTTGGAGCACTTGTAGAAAGAGATGGAATAAAAACTGTTTACTTTATAAGAGGTTATTTTAGGAATTATTCTTCAAATGTTAAGAGGGATAAACGTATACGCGAAGGGTTTACTTTTGTTCCTTATAATGGGTTGGAGATAGTTTCTTTACGAAACCAAGAACCTTTTATTACATTTAATGCAAACGGTACGAGCACATTTAATGATCATACGTTTGCTAAAATAGAAAATATTGTAGCACATTCTAAAGCAAGATGTGGAACAAATAAACGACCTTCGAATTCAAGAAATTAAAGGTAATATTAAGACTACAAACTGTAGGAAATTGGAACAATTATGCGAGGGTTCAGAATTGGTTATAATAGGTATTAAACAAATAAGCTATAGAAATAAATTGCGTTATATATTACAATTAGAAAATATGGGCTAGTTATCTATTTATTGGTTAGAAAGGGAATTAGAAGAACAATTTATAGATCTAAATTACAAAATTAAATTTAAATTGGATGTACTGAAACATACTCCTAGGAAACATAAAGAAACAACTGTATTTGGTGTGTAAAATTGTATATTTTAAATTATAATGTTTCGGTTAATTAAATATTTGTAAAACATGTAAAGTTACCTATTTGTTTGGGTTAAAATAAAAGTTTGGTAGATCTAGTTTCTTTTTTATTTAAATGATCTCTGAACTATTTTGGATTATCTCCGTTATGTTCGGGGAGAGAAGGGGGAAAGAGGAAGGGAGGTAGTAGGAGGGAGGGTGGGAGGGGAGAGGGAGACGTGGCTCAAGGCCAATTCCAATTTCAGGTCCCAAGGTAAAAAACGAGGTCAACCTAAAGGTTTAAATTATGTCCTTCACGTGAGCGGCCTAGGGGGTTCCCAAGGTCAGAAAGTGAAGGTAGTGCCCCACTTCTACTATCGTCAGTTCTTTTTGTATTCTGTTTCAAGCGTCAGAGACCTCGTTCCTGTTTTTGTGAAGCGGATGAGAAGTATTCCAAATAATAGGTTCATTTCCATACAAATCTAAATATTCCATTGTAGTTTCGAACGACCATTCCATTGTTAACGCACTAAATACGAAACGTAGCTACAGCGCACTGCTTCTGTCAAACCACGCCGCGTACGAATATGTGGATTAGACAAGATTTTGCTTGTTTTGCAAGATACACTTTTGATTTGTGGTCGTTTACCGACTTCGAGCGGGAAATATTTCTATTTGCCAAATATATCCTTTTGTGCGAATATTTGTCATTAAACATACAATACTCATATTCTTGATAAAATACTTATCTTTTTTGGGTTTTGTAATGGTGTATTTAAATTATACAATCTAAACGTTTCGATAACACTTACAGTTATCTTCGTCAGTAGTAATATTTGTAAAAATTGTTAAAGATGTTGTAAATAATTTTGTCAAATATTACTACTGACGAAGATAACTGTAAGTGTTATCGAAACGTTTAGAACGTATAATTTAAATACACCATTAAAAAACCCAAAAAAGATAAGTATTTTATTATGAGTGTTAATGGTGAAAGTTTACATTTTCATGATACTCATATTCGTTTATAAATGCCAAATATCCCAATATTAGTGACAAATATCCGAATGTGTGGAGCCGCCTTTATGTTTTATAGTCTTCTAACTATTGAGAGTGATTTCAAATTACACTTTTAAGGATAGGGTACATTGGGACATTACAACGTTTATAAAACTGTTGTATTAACGCTCCTATTGTGTTAAAATTTTGGTTTTCCTTATTGTGTTCGGGTCATGATGACCCGGGCGCCTATAGTTGTCGTTTTATTGCCACTAAAAACAAATAAGATGAGATGTAGTATTTATTACTTACTACATTTTATTACGTTATTTTATTTTTATTACGTATTATAAATGTTATGTAAAGAACATCTGAAAAACGTAGTAGTTAGGTATATACATTTATTTGTTACAGTCTTGACAGTAGTAATATACATGAGCTTTACATAGGTATTTTGAGCAATTACAACATACCATATTACATCTATTGCGCTTGGTTGTGGTTGATTGTGCCCTTACTTCGGCATTACTGGTTGAAGAACGTGACTTTATAACCATTTCAGCTGTAGGAATACCTGGAGGAGACGATTTGCAATAATGGAGTGATCAAGGAATTACCCAGTTCTTCAAGAAATAGTCGCCGTTTTGTAAGTTTTCCAGCATTCCAGGTTGGAATTCCCTCGCACCAGAGAACTTAAGCGTTGTAAGCTGAAACGTCCATTCTGTTGTAAAAGATAGTCATTGGCCATCTTTTAGTTTGCCGTCTGCATGTGTATGTTATTATTAACTTGTCTAACGTGTCTACAGCATCTTTAGTTTTGTTGCTATCTAAAGCTATGTCTCTTTTCAATAGCATCTGCCCCAGATTGTACGAGGTAAAAAAATTATCACATGTTACGTTGGCCTCTCTCTGGAGGTTCACCTTCATTTTTCCCGAGGTAAACTTGCATGTTATATGCATAAGTAGTTACAGAATTGCATAAAGCCAAATCTTGACTCCGTATTTGGCAGGTTTATCCGCGATGTACTGTCTAAAAGGACCGCGACCTCTAAAAGTACCAGTTGCTCATCTACTGTTACATTTTCGTGAACATTATAGAGCTTAGGTAGAATTGCAACCCATTCATCCCGCAAGTCCCGCATGGGAGCTAAGTTATCAGTTTGGCGTTGTTGTGGTTGAGTTCTTTTTATCGTCAAAGCGAATTATTCGTGCAATTACAGGAAATCGTTGTAGGGACATCGTTGCTCTGAATATTGGATATATTTACATCCCACTGACTGGCTGTTGCCTCTTTACCGGTACGCAATATTGCGCAATAATGTGGCAATATTATGTAAGTTATTTATGTTTATGAAAATAAAACAAAACTGATAAAATCCATTCGTCTATATAAAAAATCTGCTTCACATTCATCTAATTTGAACAACTCACCGGGTCATATAGACCCAAACACAGTGAGTGTAACAAATGCATTTAGAAAAAAACTAATTATAATTTTCTAATATCAATCTAGGTACACCGTTATTAGAGTAATGAAATAAAAGTCGTGCAGTGGCAACAAAATATTTAAATAAAACAACGAATTATGCACATTAGGAGAAGGCGATTGGTCATATTTACCCGAACACAATCGGGGCTTGATAGCAAACTTATGTTTGCGTTTTCACATTTTTCATATTTCATTTTGTTCTAACATCTTAAACAATTCTTAAAGACACTGCTGAGGATTAGTGTTATCGAAATGTATAGCCATATAAATATAAATCTGTAAATACACCATTTAAACCCAAAAGCTACATATTTTAATAATCAAAATAAATCTATCAATTTTTACTTCTTTGTTATGATTGACTAATCTAACTTGAAATTAACATTTGTTGTCAATTGTGTCTCTATAAATGTCTATTTCTCGGTAAATTCATACATATGGAACAATTCGATTTTCGATAATTGGTTTTATGAACATATACAGATGAAAACATGAGTTGTGGTTGTACGTTTCAAATCTTTATCTTAAATCGTATATGAGAATACAGAGCAATTAAAAGAAAGAAAATAGTCTCCCTTCAGCCATCCATATTCCGGTTCATCTGCAGAATTTTCCGTATTTTCGTACCTTATTCCCTTCAGTGTATGTATAAGCCCACATCACAACACAGGTGTGAGAATTCTTCTTTTGTCCACACCTTTAGAAATTATTAAATATATTTAACCAGAAATGAAAAATTTATAGCTAAATTAATAAGATTTATGTTTATTAATAGCACACTTTGATTACAGTCGTAAAAAATGGAAAAGTCGCTTCTGTAATTTATAGTAAAGTACAAAAATCATTAAGGTTATTAAAAATAATGCAATGTAAATCTTTACCAATATTTAAACATTAATAGTTTTTATATTCTGTTGTGTAGGTAATAAATTAAAAAAATAATTATGTGTTGATCACTTTCGAGGTCACCCAGATAAGGTATACAATATGACATTGATTTATGGAAAGAATTAAACATAATAATTAATGATCTTAGTATTATAAAAATTACTATAGTGCTAAGTATTATTTCATAATAACAAATAAAGTATACTCTAAATAAAAAGTTAAAAAATAGATAATTTATTACATAATGTTTACAAAACTGATTGCTGACAAAAAAAGAACAATAATAATTATAGTGTAACTAGTGTACTATACAGTGTGTACATAAAGTATGGAATAAATGCAATTAAAAATCAGGTCTTTCTTTTTTGGAAAAACGCACGGACGATTCTTATTTTTTGTTGCGGTTCTTTTCTGGTAAATGCAGGTATACAGGATGACCCGAAAACAAGTTACGACCATCAACTTCATTTTTTCAAACAGAAACATTTATTTTTGAATTCTGCATTGAATTCTAAGTATATTTTATGTAATGTTCCAATTGAAATCCTTCTTGTGACTGACAATATTACAAACCGTGGATAAATTCTTGCTGAACCATATTTATTGTTTCTGGACTAATATTAGCGCATTCTCTTCTGATTCTAGTTTTTAAGTCGTCAATCGTTTCAGGTCTAGTTTTGTACACAACATTTTTTAAATGGTCCCACAGAAAATAGTCAAAAGGATTAAGATCCGGAGACCTTGGTGACCATTCAACAGATCCACGCCTTCCAATCCGTCTGTTGGGGAATGCTACATCATCGAAATATTAGCCGGCCACACACACAAAGGTTTGTCTGGAGATTTCATCCAGGACGGTTCAAATCTGTGGTCTTTGGCAAACTTTGCATGTCCCAGACTAAACTGTCGCACTCCACTAACTTGAAAGACATGTCCGCAGACAACGCTGGCGTACTTAATCTCTCGCAGACAAAACTGTACGTTAATGGCGAACACTTTCAACTTGTCTGCGGACTTTGCCAAAACTGTGGAATTCAGTCTTGACAGAAGTTTTTAGTGTAAGTCTTGCCGTTTCTGAGTTTCTGGTGACATTTTAATGTTTTGCTATTAGAGAAGAAAATGCCCAGGAGTAATATAAATTGGAAAAAAGTTGCATTGTGTTTGGGTATGATCAATATACATCTTATGACAAATACTTTGTACTCTATAACGACAAAACGTCGAAGTAGATGGGTAAAAAGTGGTTACTGGAAAAGGAAACTCTAAGTCATTTGCCTTTATTAAAGCAATTGAGACAAAATGAGCCCGATGATTTTAGAAATTATTTAAGAATGGACGCTACAAGTTTTGAAAAATTATTATCTATGGTAAAGCAAGGATTAACAAAGCAAATTACTGCCATGCGAGAACCAATTTATCCAGAGAAACGTTTGCCAGCCACGTTTAGATTTCTCGCAACAGGTAGATCTTATGAAGATTTAAAGTATTCCGTTGGGATTTCTGCTCAAGCACTGGGCTACATTATACCACAGACATGTTCTGTCATTTTTGATTCTCTGAAAGCAGACTATATGAAGGTAAGTTAATAAATAAATCTTTATTCTGTATTTGAAAAGCGTTTCTTTACAAATGAACGTAATATACCTTAAATGAAATCAACAATAAAAAAAAAACTAAAAATAAACTAGTGTTATAAAACTAAATGGTATATCGACTGGATTAACTACATATTATTATCAGACATAGCTTGTCCAGCATCTAAATAATATGTGCACAATGAATTGGGCGTAGCAGGTTCAGGACTTGGCTAAGGAGATAGTGATATTAAGGCATCAAACGTAGCAGGCCGACGGCTTGACTGAGGGGATGGTGATGACGTGTTTGTGGTACTTGAGGAAAACGGGTAGTTCGTATTATTGATGGTCGACTGCCAAGAAAAAGTATCGTTCATAACATTTTTGTCAGTAACATATGTTAGACGAGTTAATTCTTGGAATAACCCTTTTGCTAATATTTTGTTGATTAGGGACTCAGCTAAGACCTGCTGCATTGGATCCATTTTTCTCAATTTAGCGCGTACATTAATATCAATAGTATCAAATTCATCAGGCATATCATCTTTCCGCTTCAAGACTTCAGTGCAGGTTGTAATGAACTCTTCATGCTTTCCTTGAAGTAACTCGAGCTTTTTTCTATTTGTCAGTGATTTCTTGAAAACTCCCTTCTTTTTTGGAGTTGAAGGTTTCCGAAAAGAAGACTGAAATAAAACAAAACAATGAATCACTTATTTACAGCTTATCTAACCTAGATAATGTATTTCAGTTTCCAAAATGCGAGGAGGATTGGCAAAAAATTGCAACCGAGTTTGAATTTCCCGAATTGTGGAGGAGCTTTAGATAGAAAACACATTCGAATAGTCCCACCACCTGGGACTTGAGCTCTATATTACAACTATAAAAACTTTTATAGTGTTATACTAATGGCTTTGGTAAATGCAAATTACGAATTTATTTATATAGGTGTTGGAAAACAAGGCAGAATGTCAGATGGTGGAGCAATTGAATGGACATCTTTTTATAAAAAGTTAACTACAAATGATTTGAAATTCCCAGACAATGGTGAAACTAAGGAAAATCTTAATTTTGTACTTGTAGGGGATTCAGCATTTTCTCTAGAAACAAATTTTTTAAATCCCTACCCGGAGAAAACCCTTACTTTATGAAAGGAAAATATTCAATTACAGATTATCTAGAGCAAGAAATGTTGTAGAAAACACATTTGGTATAGTAGCCTCTTGCTTTGGTGTTCTCCACATAAGTCTAGCAGTACGGCCCGAAAATATTAATAAAATTATTATGGCTTGTTGTATATTGCACAATTTTTTAAGAAAAAATAGTGCGTCTTATGCAACAGCGACTACATTTGACAGAGAAAATCCAGTTACACATGACACTGAGAATGGCGACTGGCGTTCGCAAGGTGTTGAATTGGTTTCTTTGTCAAAAAATAAAAAAGCTAACGCACCATTAAATGCTAAAATTAATAGAAACAAGTACTGTGACTATTTTAATGGTAAAGGACAAGTTGCATGGCAAGATGACATGATAAATGCCGGAAGAGCATAAGTTTTTTTTTTAAATAAACCATTGCCAAATTAGTCACAAAATATTTTGTTCAACATATCTAGCAAGATATACGTATCTACTTACTTATTACTAAAATACCTATGTATGCATTTTCAATAAAATGTACTTACCTCTATTGGTTCCGGTGTATTTTCAATAGCATTCCCTTCATTATTCTCGTTTTGACTCGCATTCTCCATTATATCATTACAAGTTTCCTCCTCATCTTCTGCGTCAAGCACATTTGGACACGCCGGCTCCTCTAAATTCTGACTTTCGACACTTTTCACCGGAAGCTCTTGGTCAGTTGTAAACAGTAATAATTCGAAGTACCACAGTTTTGGTTCATAAACGTCTTCTATTCCTGTTTCTGTAGTTTTCGAGGCTACAACCTTTTTTAATTCTTTTCTAAAACACTAAGATACACTTTTCTACAATATTCAATCAGAGCTTCATAACCTTTATTCTTTAAATTTTTGTTGGCATATGCATTTGATTTTATTTTCCATAAAGCTGGATGACACTTATAAATGTTTATAAATTCTATTAAAAATTCTTTCCCCATAAAACGAGTATCCACACTTTCACACATTTTTAATTCTTTTTAAATACTCAAAATACTAAATCAACTACGCAGATTTAACACGTCACAAAAATCTGTACATTTATGGTAACACGGAAGATAGCCCGTGAAGTTCACCTTTCAGACAAGTCTCTGCAGGATAAGACCGACGCGCGTCTGGCACGGCTCTACCACTAACGCACGGATTTGTCGACAGACTTTAACGGTGGCGAGTAAAGTTTCATGATAAACCTTTGTGTGTGTGGCCGGCTATTGTCTAATATGAGCTGCATAATCAGTGGTGCACTATCTTGCTGGAACCATAACTTTTCTTCATACGTCATTGGATTATTAGGACTGGGAAATAAAGCTCTTAAACTATGAATTTGATGTAAAAATTCAAGGTACCTTGGACCGTTCAAACACTGTTCAAAAAAGTAGGGCCCATTGATTTGATTTTTGACAATCCCTGTCCAAACATTATTTTTTTCGGGATATTGGCTACGGTGTTCTCTTGTCCATCTGGGATTTTCCTTTGCCCAATAGCGGCAGATTTGTCTATTAACTCCGCCGGTTAATGTAAATGTTGACTCATCTGAAAATATTATATTTCCAACGTGGCGGGGGAAATTGTGGCACATATCCATTAGGATTTGACAGAATTGCATTCGTCGGTCTGGATCGTGTACAAGACATATTTTATACGGATGCCATTTTTATGAGTTTAAAACCTTATGTATAGATGAAGTAGGAATATCGTAATCGCGGCTAATTTGCCGAGTGCTACTATGTGGATTTTCTTGTACAGCTAGTAAAACATTTACCTTTTTATCCTCATTGATCGCAGAACGTCCAACCTTCAGCTTATTTTCCACAGAGCCAGTATCTCGAAACTTTCTTTCAATTTTGCGGTCGATTGGTTTATTGGTCTATCCGGATATTTGTTATTACATAAAACATACACCTCCTGTTGCGTTCGCACTCTGTTACCATATCCAATCATCATAAGAATTTCAATTCTTTGTGTTATGGATAAACGCATTGTACCTAATATAACTTTTCATTGAAATTAAACCTTCTTTACGTCAAATCAAAACTGACAAACATGCGAATGTCAATATTATTGGAATGTTGTGTTAAAAATACCATTTTTATGGAAATAAATAAACAAACCTACCAAATAAATCATTAATTTTGTTAATTTTTAAGGGGCGGGTTTGTCCCCTTGGGGGACAATATGTGTGATAAGATTTAACTTTTGACCTCGTTTTAAATGGTACGAAATTAATTGTCCTAATCTTTACGGGGTGAGTGCTGTTCCTTGGACGGGCGGTGAATGGAAGCCAATTTATGTGGACTATATTTGGGATAAGATAACATTTTTGGGAAATGTTTGAATTTGAAGCTTCATTATTAATGGTGTGAAGTTAACTTTCTTAGTTTTTAAGGGGCGACTTTGCCCCTTGGACGGACGGCAAATGAATGACAATTTATGTGGACTATATTTCAGATAAGACACAATTTTTGAGAGATGTTGGAACTTGAAACCTCATTATTAATGGTGCGAAATTAATTTTCTTAATCTTTAAGTTTTGCCCCTTGGATGGGCTGCAAATGGAAGGCAATTTATGTGGACTATATTTGGGATAAGATAACATTTTTGAGAAATGTTTGGATTTGAAGCCTCGTTATTAATGGTGTGAAGTTAATTTTCTTAGTTTTTAAGGGGTGAGTTTTGTCGCTTCGACGGACGTAAAATGAATGGCAATCTATGTGGACTATATGTGGGATAAGATAAAATGTTTGAGACATGTTTGAATTTGAAACCTCATTATGATGTTTTAATTTTTCAAATTAAAAAATCCCAAAAAAGATAAGTATTTTATTATTTTTGAGAGATGTTTGAATTGGAAGCCTCGTTTTTAATGGTGCGAAATTAATTTTATTGGTTTTTAAGCAGTTATCTGTAGTGCTCCTTGGATGGGCGGCAAATAAATGGCTATTTATGTGAAGAGTATGTGAGGTAAGATACAAGAATAGAAGAAGTTTAGAGGGGGCGGCAAAAGAATGGAAAGTGGTTAAATTAGTAAACGGAGAATTTTTAATTGCTGTTTAAAATTTAAACCTCATTTTGAGAATGTGGCTGAATTGTATACTTTTTTACGCTTTTGATGAATGAATTTAATTAACCCCTCAGATGGGTAGGGCGTGAATTGCACTATATGTTGTTATTACCTAGGATGAGATTTTACTGGCGTTAGAAAGTAATGCATCGTGTAGAAGGCTTAAGTTAGACGTGCGCCCATGATCATTCGTGTTTTCTGGCGAAATGGCTGCTAAATTTACTCTGGTGCTTTTCACGTAGTTGTAAAGTATTTCTACAGTTAAGTATGGTTTCTCAGATTGTAACCCACAAACGGGATACCATCAAACTGCTTAGATCGTTTTTATACACTGGGTGGTGCCTTGCAGCACAGCAATTTCAATGGTAATTTTTGTATATTCAATTATTAAGTGTAACTATGTTTTTGTAGAGAAAAAATACTGCATCTGTACATACTATTAATTATAATTTTCCGTTTTTCTATACCGTAAAAATCGACAAAATGAAAAATTACATTTAATGAAAAATCGGCGATACTTTGGAATCATATAAACAAACAACATGCGCATCTGCATTATTTGAGTTTGTTGCTTGACGTCAACTGAGTTTTACATGTAATTCTGCTTCAGGTAAAACATATCCGACGCCAGAAAAAGTAGAAATGGTAAGATGGTTAAGCTAATAATGGGTTTTAAGAGAATAAAATGCTGTGTCGACAGATACCATCGTTGTAATTTTCCGGAGCCAGAATAACAACGAAATTGACTTGAAGGAGAATTTAATTTAATTTCCAAATCTTCGTCCCAAAAAAAAAGCATTGGGAGAAAGATCGTGGATCTTGCAGACCAGTCAATTGTATAATTAGGACCAATGACGTTATTGGAAAAACTGGAATTTAAAAACTGGCGCACATCACGACTGTTATGTCCATCTGGAACCAAATCTCTTTATTGTCTTTAACAGCTTGAGCCACAGCCGGACCTATGTCCTCTTCCAATAACTGCAAGCATTTTCTGTTCAACGGCTAGCTTCAAATGAAAAATCAATTGCGAAGAGGTTCCTTTTTTGCCCGTACCATCATTTGCTTGTGACACACGTAGCTATTGACTGTTGCCAAATGTGTCAAGTAGTACAAGAGTTTCAACCACCATCTTAGATTATTCCAGAAAATGTTGTAGTATGACAGGTGTTACCCAAACCTGTCAACTCCGCCCATATTCTGATTATTATCGCAAATAGATGCTGAGCAATCCACTGAATCTTTTTGACCTGTCTTATCGGTGCATGTAATTGTTCGTGTTATAGCGGGATTATGGAAGGATCTCAGTACTACAACGCTTTTTTGCCTGGATGTCTCCATTTGCACACAGAAATGTCTCCACCACAGGGGTCATCGTACTGGCCCATTGTCATTTCTTTGTCTTTTTTTAGTAACTCCTTGGCGTAATTTTTTCGATTTTATCGTAAGGTTCGGCAACAAAATGTGTTTTCCATAAGTAATATTGCCACCAGATCAAAGGATCTAAAATAATCATCGAACTAAATACAGTGTCTTTTAGCAGTATAGTCTCTTGATTAGACTTGTAACTATCCGCTCGCCCAAAGATCCTTCTTCTGCATTTCTGCCTTTTTCTCCATACAGAATGAGGTTCAGTATAAACGCAGAACAGGAGCATGCCGCGACCCATACATTAAAGCCACATATTATGGGATTTATAGACACGTATTGTTTGAGCATGTTACGTCCTTTAAAAGCCATCATACTCTTGTCAACTGCTAGGTTTCTTGTTAGCGTAAACAAATTATGATATTCAAATGTGAAATCAGTGCTCGTACTTTGTAAAACTTGTCATAATCATCTGCCGATTTATTAGGCGTTTTTGTATTATCATTTAGGTGTAGAAAACTTCGGATTTTTAAAATCTCTTTTCTTTTCATTTGCTAACCAATACCACCGTACAGCTGGATATCTATAGATGGAAACCCATAATAGTAAGAATTGCAAGAAAAGCCTTCAATTTTGGCAGGCTAATGTCTAAATTGGTACCCATTTGTGACGCGCAATTGTTTGATTCTCGGACTATGTTCTCTATTAGTGTATTGTTATCAAAAATTGAAAGCGGACTTTCCCAACCAGCGCACAATTTTCGTATCCATTAGGTGTGCACAAAGTTCTCCTAAAATTATAGGTCGTAGTTTACGATAGTTAATTTTCGGGTGGTTCATCTTCACAAGAATCATGCGAAGGATTTTTTAGGATGTCAGTATTTTCCTTATAGTCTGAATCCGCTACAGAAAATCGCCACTGTCGTCGTCGTCGTCGTCACTATCCTCGTTTGTTCTGACGGCGGATGCTTGTCTTGAGGTAGACGGCATACCATCCTGCATATCTTCTTTGAAATTGTGTGGATTATCTAGTACGATTCTAGAAGTGGCTGATAATGAAGCGGTGCGTTTTCTTGTAAGCTTGTTAGGAGATGACAATTGGACCAAATATTCTGCGTCACTATCCCCATCAAATTCAGAGTTTTCTGCATGTTCATCCGTAACAGCCAGTAGCTATTGATGGAAACCCATTACAATAAGAATTGCAAGGAAAATTTTGGCACGCTAATGTCCACATTGGTACCGATTTGAGACGCGCAGTTGCTTGATTCTGTAACCATATTCTCCGTTAGTGTATTGTTACAAAAGATTTTCAAAAATTGGAAGAGTTCTTTCACATTTGGCGCACAATTTTTGTATTCATTAGGTGTGCACGAAGTTTATCTAAAATTGTAGGTCGGAGTTTGGGATAGTTATTTTCGGGTGGTTCATCTTTAGAAGAAACATTCGAAGGGCTATTCCATATATTCTTTAGGATGTCAGTATTTTCCTTATAGTCTGAATCCGCTACAGAACCGCTGCTGTCGTAGTCGTCGTCACTATCCTCGTTTGATATGATAGCGGATGCTTATCTTGAGATTGACGGCCTACCATACAGCAAAGCTTTTTCGAAATCGTGTGGACTATCTAGTACGATTCTAAAAGTGCCTGATAATGAAGCGGTGCCAGTTCTTGTAAGCTTGTTAGGAGATGACAATTGGACCAAATATTATGCGTCACTATCCCCATCAAATTCAGTTTTCTGCATGTTCATCCGTAACAGCCAGTAGCTGTTTATTGCAACCCATTATAATAAGAATTGCAAAGAAAGCCTTCAATTTTGGCACGCTAATGTCTAAATTGGTACCCACTTGAGACGCATAATTGCCTGATTCTCTATGTTCTCCATTAGCGTGTTATCAAAAATTTTTAAAAATTGTAAGAATACTTTCCCAATCGGCGCAAGTAGAATGGGACCACTTGAGGGCCAAAACCGCCGGTGGTCTAGCGGCCATTTTGGCTGGGTTAAGGAGGGGTTAAGACTATATAAGGCCCTTATGGTTTCATTAAGGCGAGGCTAAGACTAGGGCACACCCATCCTCTAACATGATTGGTTGTACGTGTAGTGGACCATTTTGATGGCCATCTTGTCGATTAAGGACCTTTTGGCATAGGTCTTCGGAACTTGTTCGTGGGCCTTCGCGTGTTGTCGTGATCCTCTTGGCGGGAAATTTGGATTTGTATTCTAATAAAGGGGCTTAATGGTAACCTGTAGGACAAGTGTAGGGCTTCGAAACTTGCTCTCGTCCTTCACCCCACTTGTCGTGGACACCTTGGCGGGAAATTTGAGTTTGTATTTATTGAGTCTATGCATTCTAAGGGACGCCTTAATGCTAACTTGTAAAGCAGGTATAGGTCTTAGGAACTTGATATCGGGGCTTTTTGTTTGTGGCGGCATCGAGCGGCATATTTTTAAAAGTACATACAGAGCCCTGTAATGGTTATGGGGGTAAATTTGCAATAGGGAGTTCTAACACTTCCTCAGTAATTATTGCTTTTAATTATGAGTCATAATCACTCTTAAATAAAACAATTAAAGTAGTCAAAACTCTTTTTTATTCATCAGACTAGAATACTAGTAGAAAAACAAACACTATACAGTAACTTGGTTATCTCATCATTTATAATTAAACATGTAGTAATAAAACTTATTTACAAAATCAATCATTAATAAATTATTTAATCTAAAATACAAAAACATTAACGTATGAAGTCCATACACATCCGAGTGGTAATCCTGCAGTATCGTTTTGTTATAACGGAACCATCTAGAATTCTTCACTAAAAACGTAAATGATATCCTTGAGGGGCCCGTCCAAAGGAATCAAAATTCTCGCCGTCACCATTGTCGTCAATATAGATAGCAGTCCAATGTTGACCTGATTTGTTTGCTGGATCCGTGTTTACAATAATTACACATGGTCCAGGCCCGTGCCTCGGTAGTTGATTAGAAGTACATACAAGTCGAAATACATTCTTGGGGCTGTGGATCGATTTCAAACATTTAAACACCTGCATCACATATATGTTTGGAGTTGTTTTGCGTCCAGTCTTGCAATAGTAATGCGTTAATGCGGTTAACGGTTTCCGTGAGTGCTTCTTTAAAGCCGACTTCCAGTCGGAGGGATCCGTTTCTAACTAAATTCCAGTGGGTGCTAGCATTTGCATTCAAGTCAGGAGTTAGGTCAAAGGCCACTAAACAGTAACCGTTGGGGTAATCGCTTCTCGTTATATCGTTGCCCTCGTTCAAAAAATTAATACTCGAACCGGAGAATGTGTGATACGCCCTTACATATAAACCATTAGCTGTAAAGTCTGGTTGTAAGGCTATCGAAGGAATTTCTTGGCCGTCAGTATATAACGACATGTAGTTAATATTGTTGTGATGAAAATTGAACGAGTTTGAGGGGGTAATCCCGTTGAATGCTTTATTTGCTACACAACCTACGATACATCGTTCAGGTAACTGCCCTAGGAAGACATTATCCAATGATTTTCGCAGGGTATTTTGCTACAGCTATTTGTAAGGCTTTATCGTGAGCAATTAGAATGGTGGGGTTGATTCGCATACGTCTCACCAGTAAACTAGCGTCCATAATCGTCGTCTTGTAAGTTGCACCGTGTGCTGTCATTAGACTAAAGCTATCTCTTGATCATACAAACATAGTCTTTAACTCAACACCACTTATATGAATCTTTTCTTGATTATATAAATCCAAGTGCACGTGACCAATCATCTCAATCTGATTGCTGGTCGTTGCAAGTACCTGACGCTTTGTGAATATAAGTAAACCTCCACTTGCGAGGAAATTGAATGCATCCAATTGTTTACCGGTGCTACAACATCTGCATCAGTAAACGCTGTACCATCTTGCTTTAGATCTTTAGCTGTGATGTACAACATGGTCTGAATTAAATCTATGTAATCGTTTCCATTTCCGGGCACTACAAATTCTATTGGAGCGTCATCACTAAGAGCTGACACAGGTTTGTAAAATATCCATTCACCACCTTCGATACTTGTCTGCGTCGACGGTAAAGCGAACAGAGCCAATTCGGACTTGACGCATTCACATGATTGAGCATGTAGAAAAGCCATTATCTTGAAAATATATCGTCGTAAGTAGGTTTCTTCTTCTTAGCGGCAACTGCTCTCGGTAGAGACTGGTTATTATCGGCCAGATGTACTATTTTATGGCCCGAACCCGCCATCATTTTATCGATTTTCTCGTCGGCTTTACGCTTAAGATTTCTACCCGCCTCATGAATTCTCTCTTGAAACGGCTCCTTAATTGGTCGATTCTCTATGACGTCACCGAGGATAAACTCATTTGTGCTACAACTCAAATTAGAGGGTAACGTTATTGCAGAGTTTTGTCTGCGCTGATAAAAACAATTGAATTAGCAAGATGATACAGCGCTTACTGAAACAGATGTAGCATCGGTAAACAATTGAATGCATTCACTTTTCTCGCAAGTGGAGGTTTACTTAAATCAGAACATGGTGTCACAACCAAACAACACCTACGCCTGCTGCTCATATCTCGAAACGCTGTTAAATTAAGGGAAAGAGCAAAATAATGGGGCAGTTACCTAAACGATGTATCGTAGGGTTTGTAGCAAATAAAGCCTTTAACGGCGATTACCCTCAAACTCGTTCAATTTTCATCACAACAATATTAACTACTTGTCGTTATATACTGACGGCCAACAAATTCCTTTGAAAACCTTACAACCAGACTTTACAGCTAACGGTTTATATGTAAGGGCGTATCATACCTTATTCTCCGGTAAGATTTTTTGAATGAGGGCAACGATATATCGAGAAGCGATTACCCCAAAGGTTACTGTTTAATGGTCTTTGACCTAACTCCTGACTTGCATGCAAATGCTAGCACTCACTGGAATTTAGTTATAAACGGATCCCTTCGGCTGGAAGTCGGCTTTGAAGAAGCTCTCACGGAAACCGTTAAATGCTTGGTATACGCCGAATTCGACAGTGTGATCGAAATAGATAAGCATTGGGTTTCAGCTGTTAAAAGGAGCAACTTTACAACACAAGCTTGATTGTACAGCAGCAGTTGAAAGAAGATGGGCGCTTACTTGGACGTGCAAGGGTTTCGAGGTGTTGATAATGAATTCATAGCGTTAAGAAATTGCTATAGTTACAGATCACGGTTCGTTAATGTTGATGCTAATAAACCCACCTCGAGATTATTTTATATCAAAATCCATGTCAAAACAGATAAGGTATTTAGAGTATCAATATCACGGTTTGAAATGGCGCTTGGGGTATGCACCCTACAACAATTGCCAAGAGGATGTGATAATAGCGCTTGTGTCATTTAACAAAATTCACGTTAAGGGCAGTGAAAAACAACATCTTTTCAAGATTTCTTAACAAACCAATAATAAACCTGGACGAGACTGGTTGTCCACCGCTTAAAAATTGATAAAAGAAGTAAAGGCGTAAAGTTGTTTAAACCTTAATATCGCTGAGTCTATGTGTGCATTGGAAAACGCATTACTATTGCAAGACTGGACGCAAAACAACTCCAAAGATGTATGCGGTACAAGTGTTGAAATGTCTGAAATCGATCCACATTCCCAAGAATGTGTTTCGACTTGTATGTAATTCTAATCAACTACCGAGGCACGCGTCTAGGCCGTGTTCAATTATTGTAAACATGGATCCAGCAAACAAATCAGGTCAACATTGGACTGCTATCTACATTGACGAGAATGGTGACGGCGAGTATTTTGACTCCTTTGGAGGGGTCCCTCAAGGATATCATTTACGTTTTTAGAGAAGTATTTTAGATGGTTCCGCTATAATAAAACGATACTGCAGGATTACCATTCGGATGTGTGTGGACTTTATACGTTAATGTTTTTTATTTTGGATTACATAATTTATCAATGATTGATTTTGTAAATAAGTTTTTTAGTACATGTTTAATTATAAATGATGACATAATCAAGCTACTGTATAATGTTTGTTTTTCTACTACAATTCTATTCTGATGAATAAAAAAGTTTTGACTACTTTAACTGTTTTATTTAAGAGAGATTGTGACTCATAATTAAAAGCAATAATGACTGAGGAAGTGCTAGATCCCCTATTGCAAATTTACCCCCATAACCATTACAGGGCTCTGTATGTACTTTTAAAAATATACCGTTCGATGGCACCACAAACAAATTCAAAGGTTTGGACAAGGGGGCGAAGCCCCGAGATCACGTTCCGAAGACCTATACCTCTCTTACAAGTTAGCATTAAGGCACCCCCTTAGAATGCACACACTTAAATACAAATTCAACTTTTCCCGCCAAGGTGTCAACGACAAGGAACGTATCCTGTGTGATGTTGCCACCGTTTTCCACAACGCAAAAACACTGTATTCGGTTCGCGTTTACTATTACACCTTAACTTTTTATAAATCTAAGATCATTTCTGACGGTGGTATTTCCGATAAAACAGATATTGTGTGTGTGTGTGTGTAAAATAACATATAGGACTGCTTTAAAGTATGGTTATATTCGTTATTGTATAGACATTTTTACTAATTTAACTGTTTTTATCACCATATGCAAAACTAGCCAATAGGGGCCATACGATGATTTGCTTTGCTTGCTGGCTTGTGTGTGTAGCATTAGAAACATTGCTTTGTATGATTACAAATTCAAATTTCCCGTCAAGTGTGTCACGATAATGCACGAAGGCCCCGAACAGGTTTCGATCACTACAAGGGAGCGAAGCCTCGAGAGCAAGTTTCGATGCCCTACATCTGTCTTACAAGTTAGCATTAGGCACCATTATTAGAATAGAAATTCGAATTTCCCAGTCACAACCAATCAGAATACAGAGAATCAATCCTACAATCAGAGCTCTGCGTAGAGGGACCAAGGACCAATCAGAAGACACAAAATTGGCGGGGACTTTCGCGAGCCAATAAGATACACGTACAACCAATCGGGTAAAAGGAATGGGTGTGGCCTAGTCTTAACCCCCTCTTAACCCTGCTGAATTGGCCGCTAGACCACACCGTAGGGGCATCCAACACCCCTAACCATGGGTTAGACCGCAAGAAAGGCACTTAATACGGCCAAAAGCACCTTAATTAGCGGTAAAAGTACCTTAATTAGTTGTTAAACCAAACCCAGGGGTTGAGTAATTAGGGGCGAAACCACGCCCAAGGGTGGAAATACGCCTCCGAAAAGAAGCCGACCCTACCTCAAAACCCCACTCAGACCCTTTACCCTAACACGGGTGCGTGTTAAGGCTATTCCCCACCACCATGGCATCTTCAGAAGAATCATACGAAAGGCTATTCCACATATTCTTTAGGATGTATTTTCTCTATAGTCTGAACCCGCTACAGAATCGCAGCTGTCGTACTCGTGGTTACTATCCTCGTTTGATCTGACTGCGGATGGTTGCTTGACGGCATACTATCCAGCATAGTTTTTTAGAAATATTGTGTATTATCTAGCACTCTTCTAGAAGTGCTTGATAATGAAGCTTTGCCTTTTCTTGTAAGCTTGTTAGGAGATGACAATTGGATCAAATCTTCTGTGTCACTGTTCCCATCAAATTCAGAGTTTTCTACATATTCATCCGTAACAGCTAGTAACAAATCATATACTTAGTCTTAAGTTATATTTGCTAAATTTATATGAGTTTACACGAAAAGTATTCTTTTAGAAAGAGACTTGTTTTGGGCAAAAATAGAAATCGTAAAGGATTCCCATTTATGTAGGTTCAGATTTATGTCGAACAGTATGACTTTATTTCCAAATATTTTCTTTGCGCAAACAAAAATGATTAGCAAACATAAAATTTCCAACCAGCACCAGAAAAAAATAAGATATTACACGTATTTAAAAATACATTACTTAAATATACATTTGGTGAGATGGAATAAGTAATAACAATAATACGAATAATACGGTTGGCCCATATCTTACTTTGTTCGTTTAGTAAGCAAATCCTGTTTCAGAACAAGTAGCAAGTAATTTTTATATGAGAATCTTTATGTTATTCAGTAATGTGTTTAAGTAGTTTGAATAATTAAATAGTTATTCAATAACAATCATTACTATTATTTTATTTTTATTCTATAGTCTGTTCAAAAACGAAGCGAAGGAATAAATTAAAATAGTTTATTTATTTTACATATAAGCGGTACACAATTTTGTACTAAGTACTTAATAGATTTCTTAAACTAGTTTTAGGATATACCGCTTCCATACTATAGCGTTACAACGAAAGTTATTTATCAATAGCTGCTAATCCTTTAATAATGGGACGTACCTGTTGTTGAGTTCTAAAGTAAAGATCATAGGCATGTACGATTGCAATGTTTTATTGAAAACTTAACTATAAAAAGTGGTTTTAAAGATATCATTGTAATATATTATTTAATTATAAAACACTTTGTTAGAAATTTTTAAATTTAAGGTAAGGCAACAATTATTATATAATATACTCGTACATATCATAAAACCACTCAACGCTACTGGAATCTGCTGAACATGTTATTTATTCCTTCGCTTCGTTTCTGGAAAGATTATAGTGTGATAATTACAATAATTGCTTATTTCATAGTTATATTACAGAAAAAAAGATGAATGAGTTTTATAGAACTTTATTACAAATTTAACCCAAAAAGGACTGGTGTTGCCATTTGGCAACGTTGTAGTTTTTCCCGATTTTGTTGCTTTAGTGGTTGTTTTAAGAGTATCTTTGTTAGTATCAAAGAGAAGTTTTTACATTCACGTACCCTAGATTTCATGGCAAAATCGAAAATTTAGTATCTTATTTTGTTTTCGACATATAGCCAAACGTCGATATTTTTACACTTTTTTCAAGGTCTTATACGTCGCTTAATACCATTATACTGATATATTTCGTCAACGGTACTTATATATTGCGAAGTGCCGAATTCAGTGGCGTTCTTAGAATTTTTCTAGGGGATGCGGTTGAAAAAAGTGTAGAAATATCGACGTTTGGCTATAGATCGTAAATAAAAGAAGAAACCAAATTTTCGATTTTGCCATGAAATGTAGGTCAACAAAGTAGTACGTGGATGTAAACACTACCATCTTCTATCTTTTATAATAACAACGATATCTTTACAAAGCAACTAAAACAACGAAATCGGGACACACTACACAGCCAATAAGATTTTAGTCCGTGTAAATCTGTCATGGTCGTGAGATAAGAAATGTGTCGTGATGTATTGTGTTCCTAACCTCATTGTTGTAGTATGGCAACGCCAGTATCTTATGATGTTAATATGGGTATATTTTTTCTTATTTTACAGTGACGGTCTAATTTTAGAAAAGGCGTTGCAGATGACCTATCCCGAAGATATCAACGTAGAAAATAGTTATATAGAGCCCCCCGATCCTCACGAATTAAGTGACGAAGATTCCGAGGAAGAGGATAGCGGAGGATTCGCTGATAATCTTTCAAAAAATTACTTAAATCCAAGAACCCAAATAGAGATTATCAAAAGTCGATAAAGCGTAGTAGACAAAAGGAAGAAGTTTAAGAGACAGGTTCAAATAAAAAAAGAAGAATCCCAAGGAAAAATGGAAGCCGAAAAAATGGACTATAAGAAAATAAGCTGGCGTGATGGTGATCTTCAGGCCGATCCAAAAAGTTTTCTGCAAGGCGTTATGAAGCATCCAAAGCTATGACACCTTTAGAGTTTTTTGAGCTACTCTTCGATAAGAATATAATTTCACACTTGATGAATTTTAAAAATTTGTTTCCGTTTCTGTACACTGCGACAGTAAATAGATAAATATGAATCAACATATTAAGTGAATTATATTTTCTTATTTTTATTTGTCACTGATGTATTTTAATGAAATTTTCAGAAAACGTGTATTTTATTCCTATTAAGAAACGATGAAAATTTCAGCAAGATACAGTAAGGAATAATCAAGTAATCGTCGACAATGACACAAAAACTCTTTCTTTTCATTAGACACTAGTTACTTAAATGTTAATGTTAAACATATTTGTAAGCTTAATAAGTAAACCCATTAAAGTTTAAATAATGCCTCCTGTACAACATCGTGCAAATTTCCATCAGTTAACCGAGTTTTAACGTGGTAGAATAGTCGGTCTACGAGAAACCGGATTATCAATTCGTGGTCTTACCGCTCGCGCGGGGCGCAGTGTCGCCACAATTTCCTTATGTTGGAGAAGATGGTGAGAAAATAATGAGGAACGACGACGTTTGCGTCCCGAACGTCATAAACTGCTCTTGCGCTCTTTGGCTTGTAGCTCTTCGGGTTCGTTTTTCAAGGGAAATTGGTGATGATTAATGGATCATCAAATCTCCTTACAATCGACGTATCGCAGAATTCGATCTTTTGGGCTCAGATCACACCGACCATTGCTTTGTTTACCTCTAACTCCACGTCATCGTACTGCACGGCGGCAATAGTGTAACGAGAGGTTGCATCGGAATATGCAATGGAATCAAGTCATCGTTAGCAAAGAATCTCGATTTTGTTTATAGGCAACGACATACTGCTCTCACTAAAGGTGTGGAGCGCTATCTGCCATTGAAGCAGATCTCCTCTAATAGTTATTGAGGGAACATTAAATGCAAATCGGTACATTAACAACGTTTTTAAATCAGTATTACTGCCATATCTGCAAGAAATCGAAAATCCAATTTTTCAGCAAGACAATGCGCAGTCGCATACCGTAAGGGTTGCTATGGAGTTTCTAAATACTGCTTGATCTGTTGATCTATTCCCATGGCCTTTTCGTTCACCAGACTTATCACTAATCGAACATTTGTGGGATATGGTAGGACGGAGAATAAATGGTCTACAGCCATTCCCAAACAATGTACACTCATTTTAACTATGTGTAAACGGCTAGCTGAATTGTGAATACCAGAGGAGGATCGACGCCTTATTAGTGTTAACAATATTTGTATCTTGCTAAAATTTTCATCGTTTATTAATACGAATAAAACACACTTTTTCTGAAAATTTCATTACAATACATCAGGGTTTACTGTGTGTTGATTTATTTATGGCGGCCAGTATATATTTATTTGTACTTGTCAACAGTACACATGGCATTCACGTGCATAAGGTATGGTTTTTAATTGTACCATAATTTCCTCCTTCATACATAAATTGTAGGAGCCCCCATAACAATAATTATCACGAGCCGGCACTGGTAATTTATTTATGTTTTATAAAATAAAACAAAATGGGGCACAAATTATTGTAGTTTTTCTTACCATTGTGTTATTATTAACGGATGTTACATTGAAAACATAATTTTATCTGGAATTTGCTCTTCATTTTCATCTTACTTCTTTAGATTAACAACTAATTTTAGTGTGAGATTAAGATTTTGTATGGTGCTCTACATTGATCTCTCTTTGTTAAAGAGATGATGCAATTGATATATCTCTTAAGTTGGAAGTTTGAAACCACTTCAGAGCTTCTTGTATTTTTCTAATGCGCTGTGTTAACTATTTGTCGCTCAATTGCGCAGAAAGTATTACAACTGTAGTATTACTATGATTCCTTCAACCAAAGACAGATTCTTTTCATGGCCACCCTTACTAGAAATACATCTAAAGAGAATATGCACATTACTTCGAGTTTGAGTTAGGGTGACTTGCTTTCTTCAGATTATTTTATAACGCGACATTGCATCCTTTATTCTCCAAGCTAACACTAAGGCTTAAACTTACTTGCTCTAAATATTACGAACAAAGCACTTCTGCTTGTCCTCTTTACAAATTTGTCTCTTAATTTAATTAGAAGTATCTATAGATTGAACCCTATACTGTTGCTCCACAATATGAATGAACTTTCGTTTTTAACACAACTATAACGAATGTAATTATTTTCGAAATTTATGCAATAATACATTGTTTGAAAACGTTATAAATTCCGCTCTAGTAGGCGCTTTGCATTATATACGAATTTATTCTGAATAACTTTCTCTACAACAACCTGGAAAAACTTGTTGAAAAACGTTATTTGTTGAAAAATTCACTTATATTATCTGCGTAGAACGCTTTTAAAAATTCCAGAGTGGATGTTTCTGTTTATACGGTGCTTGACGAGGGTTATGTAACTGGAACCCTACAGTGCAGGGGTTGCGTTGCGTCATCCAACTGAAGTAAACGATGAAACCTGCCACTGTTGCTAGGTCAGCTCTATACTGAGGGGGAGAATTTTTTATACATAGTAAAATGCCTGTTGTTGGTTAGCTTTCGAATTAAATAATATCTATATAGGGGTACTGTGAATTGCAAATATGTACGCTAATGCAAAGGGTGATTATTATACGAGTACTAACAAAATATCTACGTATACGTGACCTAGTTATATATTTTAATAAATTCTGAGAAGAAGCTAGATGACACTGATGTCAGTGTTCTACTTTATGTTAACTATATGAACAATTTAGATAATTTTTTTTTCTTCTTGTGAATTGTGTATGAGTTTCTACTTTCTCGACAACACTACAATTTGATGAATTGATTAAATCTAAATGTCTAGATGAATTTAAGTCATAGATCAATTCAAACGTTAATTTACGTTAATAAATAACCTTGTTCTTTTCAATTTTTTCAAACTGTTGTAATTGAACTAGTTTTAAAAGCTGACAATTTATCACTTTGTCAGGATTTTATGCGCTAAGCGTTTACGGTGTTGTTTTCATATGTCAATATTCAATTCGATTGGCTTGAATTTGAGGAAAAAAGATTTTGTTAATCAACAAATTCTGGATTAACACAATTCATGCTGATAAGATAATAAGAGTAAGTGAAGCTGCGCTAAAACAGATTGTTGCTCATTTGTAATTTTATTAATTTTCAAGAAGAAAGTATATTGTAATATGAGTCGACCGCTTTGTTTCTTCCAAATGATTTATTTATTTTTACAAGCTGCCTTTAATTAAAATGGAAAATCAACCGTACGTAGAAGGCAAACGTGTACAGATTCGACATGAAATCGATAAAAATACTTTTGCATTTTAGTAGTTCTAAAGCGACTAAAAATGTTTTATGAAATGTATCCAAACAGTTAAAACATCTGAAAATGTGATCAATTGTGGACAGATGAGGCCACGTTTCAAAGCAATGGAGGTGTGAATCTCCATAATACGCACTATTGGTCAAGAACGAATTCGCACTGGATGCGAGAAGACCAGCACCAAGGTCGTTGGCCTGTAAATTGTTGGACAAGACTTCTATGAAGGCAAATTATCGGCCCATTTTTTTAAATAACCAACTAAATGGTGACAATTACCTAGAGTTTTTAAGAGAGGAATTACCGATTTTGTTAGAGGAAGTGCCCCTTTAAATTCTACAGCACGATGACTGTCCAGCTCACTTTGCGGTAAATCTTCGGGAATTTTTAGATACCAACTACCCTGGCGGATGGATAGGATGGTGCGGCATCTTTCCATGGTCGGCTAGATCACCAGATTCAACATGCTTCGAGTTTTGTTTATGGGGTCTAGTAAAAGATATGGTTTTTGCAACCGGGCGCAATACACGGGATAACATGATAGGACGAATAAGGGACTTTATGTAAACTATTCCAGTTGCTGCATTGTGGTCTACGCTGGAAAAGTTGCTTAAGTGCATCGAAAACGATGGACCGCAGTTTGATCATTTAGGGCGGCAATTACTTTAAATTCGTTTCCAAAATAAAATATATATATATATATATATATATATATATATATATATATATATATACAGGGTGTTTCATTAAGGCTGCCCACCGGCCATATTTCAGAAACTAGTGGACATAAAAAGTGGAGAAAAAAATTCATTATAAAAGTCGCCACGAGAAAATCCTGGAAATTATTTTTAAGTTCCGTAATTCATCGCAAGGGGGTGCAATTGAAAATTAAAAAATAAAATTATAAATTTCTCCGAAAATTCCCACATTAAGGCATACCTTTGGTAACATCGTTAGAAAGCTTAGACAATTCTGCATCATTTTGGTCTAAGGCTCATTGGCGTACCGACCTTAAAAAGGTAAGTACTTTTAACTGTCGCATCCATTGGTACGCGATAGCTCATAATAAAATTGTTAGAGGGCGCAATTTGTAATAATACCAGTATTTTTGATTTTATTCAGAAAAATGAAATCATACGGTATAATTATGACATCATAAGCGGAAAGTAGCTTAAATTTGTAACAAAAAACGTAAATAACGCAATTTGATATCTTTATTTGTTCCAGAGTTATGGCGAAAAGAAGACTTTTTAACCGTTTAATTTAATAATTGATTGTTGCTATGATTTCTTAAGGTGTATAGGTTGGATTAGTAATGAGGAATCTGCATTTATCATAGTCTGTGCTCCCTTCACACTCTATCTAGGCTTAGGACTAGTCCAAACTAAGCAAATTGCAAAATTTGGAGCGTGTTTAGAGGCCAACGGGCCATAACAACGATATCAAAGTAATGATTGATTTTGTTTAAGAAACTTTTTAATAGAATGGTAAAAATCATGAACAACTGTTAAAAACAAGTGAAAAGCTATAAATGTTCAAATTGAAGGCCGTTTTGTAAAATACAACTATTAATTCTTCTTCTTGTACTGGAAACAGCTGTTTCGATTTCGTCTCGTGGAATCGAATTTATTGCAATTTCAATTCGGTGAATCATGTCCTCTCGGGTGGTTGGTCTCGTTTCGTAAACAATATCTTTTATTCTTCCCCACAAGTAGGAATCTAATACAGTTAAATCCGGGGATCTAGGTGGCCACGGAAACAAACTACCCCTTCCCATCCAGCGATTTGGATATCTAACATTTAAGAAATCACGGACTCTTCGGGAATAGTGTGAAGGACATCCATCATGTTGATACCACAGGGATGCCCTCACGTCAAGGGGAATGTCTTCTAAAAGATTGGGCAAGTCATTTTGTAGAAAGTTTAAATAAGATTCACCATTTAGGTGTCCATGAAAATACAATGGTCCGATAATTCTGTCACCTAAAACACCACACCACAAATTTACACTCCATCTGTTTTGGTGATCCACTTCGCGCATCCAGTGAGGATTTGTTTGCGACCAATAATGCATATTGTGCAAATTAACTCTGCCGCAGCTAGTAAAAGTGGCCTCATCGGTCCATAAAACTTTGGAAAGGAATCGAAGATTTTCACTACACATGTCTCTCAGCCAATAGCAATAGTCGAGCCGCCTGTCAAAATCAGTGTCTGATAAAGCCTGGTGTAAAACTAGATGATAAGGATGCACTTAAAATCCCTTAAAATTCTGAACACAGAAGCAACACTTACACCTAGTTCTGTGGAAATCTCCTGATGCTTACGTGAGGCTCCGATTCTACGTACGCAAGAACATTAATACTATTGTCTTCATTTCTTATGCGACGTCTTCTGACAGGAAGTGGAATACGTCGTACATTTCCTGTTTGTCTTAAACGTGTTGCCATTCGCCGAAACACTTTTCTAGTGTAGTGCCTTCGATCAGGATATCTGATAGCGTATTGTCGTTCCGCAATAGCTGCATTTTGAAAACATTCATAATACACGGCGAGCATGTCGTAAGCCTCGGTATTAGTATACGACATTTTTGAAGGATAGCACTAATTTCTGATAAGGTACAATGAAACCCAAAACTAATGAAGGAAAAAATTTTTACAACACAACATCAATCAAAATTAAGTAAGTTGACAACTTTTTCAATTCATTTACCTCCATGGAAACGAGCCGACTTTGTTCCGCAGCAAATTAGATTATTATTTTAAAACACACCACATTAGAATTATGCCTTAGAAGTTTTATATGATGTTATAAACGTACAGAAGAAGAATTAATAGTTGTTTTTTACAAAACGGCCGTCAATTTGAACATTTATAGATTTTCACTAGTTTTTTAACAGTTGTTCATGATTTTGTACCATTCTATTGAAAAGTTTCTTAAACAAAAATCAATCATTACTTTGATATCGTTGTTATGGCTCGTTGGCCTCTAAACACGCTCCAAATTTTGCAATTTGCTTAGTTTGGACTAGTCCTAAGCCTAGATAGAGTGTGAAGGGAGGCACAGACTATGATAAATGCAGATTCCTCATTACTAATCCAACCTATACACCTTAAGAAACCATAGCAACAATCAATTATTAAATTAAACGGTTAAAAAGTCTTCTTTTCGCCATAACTCTGGAACAAATAAAGATATCAAATTGCGTTATTTACGTTTTTTGTTACAAATTTAAGCTACTTTCCGCTTATGATGTCATAATTATACCGTATGATTTAATTTTTCTGAATAAAATCAAAAATACTGGTATTATTACAAATTGCGCCCTCTAACAATTTTATTATGAGCTATCGCGTACCAATGGATGCGACAGTTAAAAGTACTTACCTTTTTCGTCTAAACAAGCCTAGGTTTACTACAATCGGATAAGTCGTTTAAAAATAACAGCGATTTAAATGATTACACATTCAATAGCATCCCCCACTCTTATTAAGGTCGGTACGCCAATGAGCCTTAGACCAAAATGATGCAGAATTGTCTAAGCTTTCTAACGATGTTACCAAAGGTATGCCTTAATGTGGGAATTTTCGGAGAAATTTATAATTTTATTTTTAATTTTCAATTGCGCCCTTGCGATGAATTACGGAACTTAAAAGTAATTTCCAGGATTTTCTCGTGGCGACTTTTATAATGAATTTTTTCTCCACTTTTATGTCCACTAGTTTCTGAAATATGGCCGGTGGGCAGCCTTAATGAAACACCCTGTGTGTATATATATATATATATATATATATATATATATATATATATATATATAATATTATTTTCTGGAAACAGCTGTTTCGATTTCGTCTCGTGGAATCGAATTTATTGCAATTTCAATTCGGTGAATCATGTCCTCTCGGGTGGTTGGTCTCGTTTCGTAAACAATATTTTTATTCTTCCCACAAGTAGAAATCTAATACAGTTAAATCCGGGGATCTAGGTGGCCACGGAAACAAACTACCCTTCCATCCAGCGATTTGGGTATTTAACATTTAAGAAATCACGGACTCTTCGGGAATAGTGTGAAGGACATCCATCATGTTGATACCACAGGGATGCTCTCACGTCAAGTACAGTCAAGATTACCTATCTCGGTATATATATATATATATATATATATATATATATATATATATATATATATATATATATATATATATATATATATATATATATATATATATATATATATATATATATATATATATATATATATATATATATATATATATATATATATATATATATATATATATATGCATAGCTAAGTCTAATGTTTGTTCTATGATATCTTCGGTTGAAAAAAAGATAGGGAATAGCAGTTTGCGTTGATCTTTTAGTGTTCTCTATTTAACTATGTAAAAATAGACATAGCGTACTAATTAAAAATTTCATGATAATGCGCAATAATTGTAATATCAAACACTGCACTCTAGCTACCACGGTTAAATCTATTCGGTCAATGTTAATGCAAC